>CM051829.1:5445000-5575000 GCA_028451465.1 Erethizon dorsatum | reverse complement strand
TCAGTGCAAACAGTACAGCATAGGTCCTGTTTTGGTAAAATCAGCCTCAATCCCAGTTGCCTATTCACATGCAGAATGTTAGATATTCATAACTGAGCATTTTTTAGTTTGTAGTAATTTTGTGCTTCCTTTTTGAATCATTCATATGAGATATGAGTAACAATATTACATAAAAACAACAGAGATTGTTAGACATGGACTTGAAATTTATTAAATAATTTGTATTTGAGTCCATGCATTATGTTCTGTGTATAGATTTTGTATAATTCACTGAACTTGGTTTGGGTGCATGTCATTTTGTTGGGACCAGAGTAAGCCTATCAAGATAGCCATACAGGATTGTGGTGAGGAAATTGATATTGTAGTTTTTTAGGATATGTGGCTTTCCAATCAAATTAGCTGGTTGCTTTGAAATTGTATGAGTTTTTCTCTGAAATTTTCTCTTTGATTATTATAAATTATGCTATTATACATTGTTGTTTTAGTTGCAATGATTTCAAGTTGAATCACTTCAAAAGTTTTAAGAGTCATTCTCAGTTTTCTATATCTCAAATAATAGAAGAAAACTATACTGTTACACCTGGCATTTGCCAACTGAAATTAGTAATAAATTAGTAATTTATGATTAAATTAGTAAATTATGATTAAACGACTGGAAAATAATGGACCTTTTTATATTTTTGGTTTTTCATGGGTAAGAGTTTTTTTTATTTAAGTATATTAGTATATTTGCAGAACTATTGGGAAATGTTACTTGTCATAAAATTTGAATCTGTTTTGGACTCAAAAACAATATTGGGATAGTGGGCTTTAGAAAGTAAATAGATTTTCTCATCATATATTGATTCATAGTGATTCAACTTTAGCAGTGTCCTTTTATAGAACAGTGATATTATAATCTGGTAGGTGAAAAAAGCTCTTACTCATCCATACATTACATATGTTTAAAATGTCAAGGTATTATCAAACTAATACAATGGTATGTACTAAGTACTTTCCTGGGATAACTTATTTAATGTTATATGATAGTTGAAAGAATTAAAACAACTATTTTAGCCTTTTTTTTTTTTTAGAGGAAAAGGATTTATAATGTTGGCTTATGTTTTTTCATAAGCACACTAATACTGTGTTCATTAGATTCTTTGATGAAATTTTTATCTGCTGATATAAACAGTGATCAGTTACTGACTTTTAAGTATCAGAACTTCAAGTATTTTTTCATTAGTTGTAAGTGAAATTAAATCACTGCACTGCAGTGGTTATCATATGGTTTGATAATTCAAGGTGTAATCCTGACGTGGAACTTTTAGATTTGATAAAAAGAAATTGATAGTAGACATAATATTAGCTCTGTTATATTAAAGGATTATTTGAGGACATAAAAAATACAGGATAAAATTTTTTTCTTGTCAACCAAGAATGACCTGATTTACTGGTATGTACAGTTAGTGCTGTAAGTCTTCCCTCTACTTTGATCATGCTAATAAGTTGATCATTCTAATAAATATGGTAACAACTCTGGCATTTAAATAGAATTATTATTTTGAATCTTTTCTCTAACAAAAATAAAGGCTATAGCTTGGCCAGCCTTTTTTTCTCTCATTTTTAAGTTTTTTGTTCAATTTCAGTGAAGATCCTTTTAGTGCCAAACTGAGTAAAATATAGTAGAAAATCTGTAATTATACATCTGGCTTATAATTTGGTGACCATAGATACTTGCTGGATATTTAACTTAAAACTTCTAATACAATTTTGGAATTTGTGTAGCTACATGATTTAAGAAGCAAAGATGGGGGAAAAATATAGTAATTGTCTAAGAAAGTCTCTTAGTGGTAGGAAACCATAAATAAATTAAAAATAATATTAAACTACTAAATCATATATCTTTATGGGTATGAGATTGTGAGGCTGAAATAATAAATTTTATCTTAAATCTAGAATTGTTTATTTTGCTGGTACCCTAATACTAAGCTCAAAAATACTGGTTTCTTAGTAAGAAACATGATATTTAACATTTGCTTTAACTGTTCATTTCCAGTAGATGGCTACAGTTCACTACCAAATGGCACTTATAATAGATTTTTTTACAGTAACTAAATCAGAAGATGAAGGTTGAATTATTATAAATGAGTTGCCCTATACATTTTTCTTATTTTGTGTGCTTAGTCATCCAGCATCATTATTTTTTAAAGAACAAATTTTAAAAATGACTGAAAATAGGTATTTTCACTTTTCTCTCTTTGATCAATATATAGTAATGACATTATTGTTTCATTCCGAATTACTTACTTTAAAAATTCCTGAGCTTTGTGCAATGGCAGTATCACAGCCTAGGAGATTTATTCAGGGCATGATTGTTGCTAATTGAAAAATTCTTCACTATGTGAGGAAGAGTAACAATTATTAAATTATGTAAAAATTCTATTATAAGAATTTTTGCATTTGTAAATTCAGTCATTTTATTTGTTTTAGCTTTTAAATTGAAGCACTTTGAGGGTTTTATCACTTGCGTTGGCTAGGTTTACAGGCATTAAGTATTCAAATGCAACATACACACATACACATATATAATTTTTATTAATCTGGGTCTGCATCTAAATATTTTAGAATTTATGTTAAAATTATATATATTTAAACTTACTATTCAGAAAAATATTTATCAGTTTATGGAATATTTGAAGTTTGCACTGCAGTTGGGCATGTACCTGACTGTAGAAGTAACTTGTGCATGTAGCATTGAGATAAATATCACTATTGACTTTTTACCCTCATCCATAAAGATAGCTGTGTGATATCTTAATGATTCCAAATTTGTTGTGTTTGTGGGGGTTTCAGACACAACAAAAAATTTTGAAAGCGTGGTCTTCTCCCTCTCCTCCTCAGGACTGCTATGTAATTTGTTTGTCTTCTCTCCATGATACTCGTTTTTCTTTATTTGAGGTGTGTGTTCACGCGCGCGCGTACACGCTTGCATGTGCATTCATGGGTTCATTTATAGAGCTGATGTGATATTTATGTCCTGAAGGTATTGAGTGAATCAAACACTTTGAAGTTTTGTTTAATTTTACAAATGAAAACATCAGTTTCGTGTAATATTGTAAGACTGCAATTTTAGACCCTTTTTAAATCAACTGCCAATTTATATTCTGGCTACAACTGCTTAATTTATTATTAATAAGCATTTTACTTAGTTATACAAAGTATAAAATAATGCTAAGGTTCTGAGAGAATTTTGTTTTTACATTTAGAGTTTGTGTATAAATTTTATATTCTTTCTGGAAGACAAATTATTTTTGTATTTTTAACTGCTGCTACTGTATGTTTATCATTGTAATAGAAGCAGATGTAGAAATGGGCCACAATTTTGGCTAATTAGAAGAAGTTTCATTCATGCATTTGTTAAGGGATAGTTAGAATATTCATAAGAGTCTGTGAATCAAACACAGTTTCAGGTAGGTTACATTACATAAAAATAATTGATTTATTTTTCTATCCATACTGAAATTTTATTTTAATGTGAGGGATTTTTTGGTACACAGTTCATTTTGAGGGGATGTAAGTTAGTGCTCATCAACATACATGTATTTGTATATATATAAGAATTATCCTCTAACACCTTAGTGGACAAAGGAGATTTGACCCCACCCTGAGACCATGCAATGTAAGTTTACAAAAGGATCAAGGAACACAGATTTTAATAATGCAAACAGTATTAGTCGTGTCCCCTCTGGCATCATGAACCTGGACATCCTGATTGTATACTTTGATTCCTAAACCGTGGAGATCTATGAGATGCCCCAGGGAGCACCTGGTTGAGCTGAGAACATTTCAGTGATTACAAGGATGGTGCCTGGAGGGCAATTAAGGGGCAAGGCGGGAGACAGGCAGTAATGAGTCCCCGCAGCACCCGAATGAACCACAGAATGGGAAGCAGAGGATTAGGTAACAAGTGTAGCTGAGTGAGGAAGATTATTGAGCAATGTGTAGATTATTTACTAAGAGTATGATTTTTTGTAGTAGTTTGATATTTATGTAATCAGAGGCAGATTTATATATCTTGCCACTTAACATATTTAACATATGGATTTAGATGAAGAATTTATATTTTATTAATAAAGACCACTGATGTTTTTCTGTGCTTCTTTTACTGTGTTGAAGTTTGATTTAAATGATACACTTGCTTTGAATGTAGTTACTTTGTTCACTATTGAGTTTGTAGGTGTTCTTTTCTTTTAGTAATTTATAGAAATTTCATTCAAGGGTTGAACTGGCTTTTTAAAAAATGCCTGTAGCCTTCCTCTTTATTATATTTCTAAGTTGTTAATATGTGTAACAGAAATCAGACCTTTTATTGATCTAGTTTAAGCCTGTGAAAGCTATAAAATTGAAGGCAATGTCTTAAAATACATCTTTTTATGCATAATTATATAAAAAGTCTATAGCGGAAGGTGAATTTTGTATGCTATATGTAATTTACACAGAAGGCATCAGTTGATTTAAATTCAGTTTTGTTTCATTGCTGATTTCTTTTTTTTTTTTTTTTTTCTTAAAAACACCATAGTGGGGGATATATATATATATATATATATATATATATATATATATATATACTGTGTGATTTCCTATTTGTCCACTTATATTATTGTGGAGGGGAAATTGTGCTATGATAACCTAGTTACTTAATTATAGTCTCCTTTAGCCTAGGTGTCTCACACAGGTGTTAATTTATGAGCTTTCCTAACTCATTGATCTTTGCTATAGTGTATGCACAGCTATACACAGGCTCTGAGAGACAGCTAACTGGCTGGGAAATGTTCACCTACACCTACACCTGGGTTCTTGGGTCTCTTCTCCCCATTGAGTCACTTCTCAGGTACTACTGTGGCCAGCTCTTCACGCTGTGCTTGTTTCACGGTTCCAAAAATGCTGTGGGCCACCTGGGGAGCCTGCAGTGCTGTCTCTTGCTGCCCACTAGGCGGAGTCAAGGAGTGTCCCTAGAATTCCTCCCCCCTTACTTCCTCTACTGTCTCAGTTTGGACCTCCTTTCCATCTCTTTCTTCTTCCTTTTCTTCCTTTCTTTTCTAATTTTCTTTTCTTCCTTCTCACTTTGTCCTTTCTCATCTCTTCCTCTTCTTTGTGTGGAACTGAAAGTATTATTGTAACCTTACTTCCTACTACAATTGTACATCATTACAATAAGAGCAGCAATTTGTCCATATTTTTTAAGTTGTTTAGTCACTGTCATATTTTCTACTGATAACTGCTATTTGCATACTTAGAGGATGGTGAGACTTTACAGTTTTAATGAGTAAATGACTCTTGGAGAAAGTGTTACCATCTAGGTGACTATCGGGTTGAATTTAAAATAATATAAAGGAAAACTGTGATGTATAAAATACCCACTGTTTATCAGACGTGATTATGTAAAAATATCCCTAAAACCCATTTCAACCTACTTTTGTTTTAATTAGAACAACTCTGAGGTAGTGAATATTCTTGAATTGTGTTCTTCCTATTAAAATATATTTAGAAATTGCTGGGTTTATGTTGTGTGATTATTTGATTGGAGTGTTCTCATAAAAATAGGAGATGTTTATTCAACTATGATAGTCATTAAATTTGGCTTAATCATCCATAAATAAAGATTTTATCTTTCTCCTAAGAACAACTGTTAATGTAAATTTATGTAGCATTTAAAAACACTATATGTATATATGTTTTTCAAAATGTATAGTAAAGTATGTTCTACATGTAATACATTTGCACTTATTATATCCATCTGGGGGAATTTTGAGTGCATATTAGTACCCCTCCAACCCCCAAGTTTGCCTTCTCTGGGTATTTGAAAACCATGGAGTTTTTAAATAGATGAATTAGATTGAGAACTTTAATACTGTTGTATTTTAAGGCTTTCAGATTTTATATGTTTTATACATAAATACATCATTGTAGTTTAGATATTTTTGGTAAAGATTGTATTCAAAGATTTTCATTTTATCCTCAAGACTTTATTTTTATAAATAAACGTGTTTTATTGTTAATTGAAAAAGCTTAATATATGTGGAGTTGATTAAACAATGTGTAGGATATTAGTTTTCACAAAACCTACATAAGAATATGGGTATTTCTGAAATTGATAAAATTATACAAAGGTTATTTTTTTTTAATTTAACTTATAAATTGTTGATATCAATTTTATTTAGCTAAAATTCTTGGTTATATTTTTGTATGGCTAAATATATATTGTAAGAAATTATATAATTGAATGGTAAATCCTGATAGTACAAGAGCTGTGGCTAATCATTGTGCTTGAGAAACAAACAGATAAAACATTTGTGAATCTTTTAATGATTATATTCCCTGATAGCTTTCATAAGAAAGGACATAATTTGTGACAACTTCAGTACAAAGACAACAGGAAAAAAAAAACTTTTTGAGTTAGCGGCAAAGTAAATGGGGCAGGTTTTGCATTTTGAACAGAAATGTTAGGAACTGTGATTGAATTTGTCGTGAAAGTGTGTCACTATTAATAAAAGTATTTAGGTACAAGTATACTGGGCTTTGTAGCCTTTTTAAGGTTAAGGGTTGGCTAACGTGAAAAGTCACTACTGTGTAATTGCTAGTATACAGAAAATGACAAATATATTTCTATCCATTTTGGATTATTATGCCATTTCTTATTTCAAACCCTTTTTGTCAGGACACCAGGCAAAACAATGATGCTTTGAGGACGTAATTAAAGATATTGTTCAAAGAACAACTTTCTGCATATTTGAATTATTACTGTCATCAAAATCATACAAATATGGAAATATGATTGCCAGAAGCACATAAATCAATGATCAGCATGGCCTCAAAATCCAATAAATATGTAGAGTTAAATACTTTAAAATGCAAATTGCATCTGATGATTTGCATATGGTAGAGTTTAAAGGAAATTTGTTGCTTAACAACCTCTAAGGTACCAGTTAGGGCTGTGGGTAAACATAGATTTTTTTATTCATCGTTGGTCAAGTTGCAAGATTTGATAAATGATGGGAGACTGCTTTCGTTGGTTAAAACGACTGCAATCTTTACTGAACCCTAAAACTGCCTTGAAGTCATCTGAATAATTAAGAGTTAATTATTCTTCATCCATCTAGATCAGAAAAGGACAGATTTAGGGAAGGAATTTATAATTTTTGCCTCACGTCCTGTCATTTTGTAATGTGATAAACTAAACTGACTCCAGATAATATCTAGTGACCTTATAGTAGTTATGCCTCACAAAACATTTTTGTTGCAGTTTTTTAATTGCTTACACCGATTCTAGAAACTACATATTAACAGACTTATAAGTTCAATTGTCTCCAAAGAAAGCAATATAAAATTCATGTTCTATTACTATTATGTTTTAAGTTCATCACTGTGGATACACACAAACACAGCAAACAAATATCCATGTGTTTTAGCAGTAGCCAGCAACGACTCCTAAAATATTAGAGGAGTGTAGATACACTGGCGATGAATCTTTCTTCACCTATTTATTTTGAAATACTTCGGTAATTAATCCATTTAAATAACTTAATATTCTTATAATTAATATAATGATGGAGCAGACAATTATGGAGATTTACCAATAGTTCATATTAAGAGACTGAAAAAGGCAATTGAAAGTTAAGAATAAAGTGTCTTGTGTTGTTGTTTATTAAAAGCAGATGTCATGGAATTCACATGAAAATACAGTATCTACTTAGTGAATTTTGGACAAAATGATTTTCTTTGAGATAGAGTGTTTTGTGAATGTTTACTGATTACAAGAAGAATTGTAATAAAGAAATCAATATGCATGATCCTTTTCCATGTAGTACAACAGGGTTACACTGTTAGGTTAAATACAGGCAGCATTCCTTTTCAGAAAATCAATTTGCTGTATAGCCTGAAACAGCCAGTCTTTCTGCACAGAGTCATTTTATGTTGTGCACACAGTAAATTCTGTATTGGCATCTTCAAATAGTATTGACTTCTAAAAGGCTCTAAGCTTAGTAGCATGACTGTAGGAAGAAAGGCCAAGTCCCTTAATACAATAATCAAAAATGCTACACTTACTTATTTTTAATATTTGGTCACAAAGTAAGCATTTTTAAAAATAATTCTTTGATTTTTGTATTTTAGTTGAAATACCAAATATGATTTTAGTGAGAAATATAATTTGTTATACTCATTACCTGTATCTGTTTACATTCTAATTGTCTACATTCTCAAGTTATCTGCATTTCTCAAAGATCACAGTTTTTAAGCTAAGCAGCAGTTAGTGCTTATTTTGAAAAGTTGGAGTAAATTTGAAAAGATGAGATTATTTTATAGTGTATTTGTCACCTGCCTCCATGTCACACAGCCCAGCACAGTGTAAATAAAATCTATTTTAGAGAAAACTTTACTAAATACCCAAAGATACTAAGCTATATACCATTGTTACTAAGGAAAATATTTAGGGGAAATGTGTGAAACATGTTTTATTTTTAGATCTTTTTATTCCACACACTAAATTTTGCTCTTAACATGCTTCAGCCATTTTTGATATAGCTGTTTAATTTAAAAGAGCAACTCTCCTCTTAATGGCCATATTTTTTTGAAGTAGTTGTTGAAAGATCCTGATTCTTTTATTCTGTCAGCCCAGCTGTAGTACATTAGAGTGTACTCTGGTCTTGCTTGTATGCGTGTTATGCAGTGTCTGTGTTTAAATCATAAAGATGGGACTGTTTTTTTTTCTCATTTTGATCCTTGGGCTACAGCAAAACATGATGCCATTTAGTCTTTGCAGTCTTGTGAGGTACAGTTGTTGTTTTGATTCCTATTTGTTCACTGATTTTACAAAACCTTTCCTATTTGCTGCATGATTGTCACTGCGTTTTTGTTTTTATAATGAATACACACATTTAGATTACAACTGACAAAGGGCTTTTACTTACTAAATTTTACCCCACCTGTCTAATGGAAGGATGAAATCTTTAAGAGTAGGAATATAAAATAAGTAGACTAATGATTATAACTATCTTAATTATTTTGTTGTCATCATGCTACCACTTATAGCCATGAAATCTGCATATTACAAGAGCCGACTACTATCTGAAATGCTTGTAGAGCATAACATTAGGTTTGAAAAGGTTCATAAGTATAAGAAGAAATAAGTAGGTTTTGCTTAGGCTGTATATTTACTCATGCTTAAATGTTTATAGAATCCTATAACATTTTAAAAATAAATCATCACATAAAATAACTTTACTTTTTGAGGAAAACATTCTTGTATTAGGAACAGAATTAATCCAAATAATAGTATAAACTAAGCCAGCATAGCAGCAGACAGAAAAAATGCATTCAACCAGTAGGATCATGGATTTGTTTGATTCAGATAATTGAAAGTGTTTCATACTATTATTGCAACTCGAAGGCTTGTTTAAGTGTCTAACTGTCAGTCACTCTGGAAGGTGAAAAGTATTCAATTGTCACTCTGTCAGTCAATAGAGATGAGAACTGTCTGCCTAATGGATTTCTTTACATAGATGTCTGCATGGAGGTAGAAGTAAAATCAATGTGTTGTCATGTGTGAGTATGCTGCATCAAACTGCCAGGTGAATTGCAACTGTATTTCTGTAACATCTACATTCTTGTATTGTTTGTGGAAGGCAGAGGGAAACTCTGCGAGCACAGGTAGTGAGATGCATGTGGTAGAAACTTGCATTTGGGGAAAGCATTTTTTGGAATCATTTGTGTCCATGAAGGCATCCATTTTTATCTTAAAAAATCCATTTTACTAAGTTGAAATGAATGAGGAACCCCATATAATAAGGATATCTATTTTTTAGAAACAAATTGTCCTGTTGTAGCCCTTCAAAGACTTTGGAATTGCAGGACAGGATATATGTCAGAAGCCAGGTTTTGGAACCTGAATCAGGTTACTCACTGCGTATGTCCAATGAATAACATTTAATATTTATCACTATAGTTTTGTAAAAGACATTTTTATGCACTAAATCACTTCACACATGAACTTTTTAAAATATAATAGTTAATAAATTGAATAGCCTAAAAAAGCCTGGTATTGATAATCCTTTCTTTCCTTCTGTTGCCCTTGACCTTTTTATTAAAACTTGTAGCATTTATTACCTTTTCCTAGAGATAAGAGATTATAGGTTCCCGGTCCTGGAGTCCCAACTTGTTAGAATTGTTGAGCATATGTGTGTGTTGCTCCTCAGCACAAGACAATAGGGATATTGCCCTATTCATGGGAAGGAGACAGGTTGATTTTACATACAATCTCAATTTTAACATGGAAAGACCCGGAGATCTATGGTCATTTTATCTAGGTCGAAATCCGGGTTCGCCAGTTGGATGTACTTATAGGGTCTTAGGCACTTTCATTTCACCTGTTTTAGCGTTATTGTTCTTTGTAATGTAGACATAGTTTCAAGGAATGAATAACATAGCATATAGAATTATCTGGCACTTCGCTAAACAAATAGTAATTAATAAATGAGGGCTTTTCCCCGTACATTTCTATCATTTTTTACTGTGTCTAGTTTAGTTAGGTTGTGCAGAACAGAAACACTGGTGTGTACTATATTTTAATATGATTCGAGTTTATTTCTGCTTACCTACTAGCAGTGTGGGGTTAGTCCAGAGCTGGCCTGGGCTTAGTGTTATGAGATACCGGCACCTGTGCTTCTGCCCCAGTGTCCTCAGAGCAGGACCCATCGTGGTTCAAGATAGCTGCTGGGATGTCGGCCACTGTATCTATGTTCCTGACTGAGAGTGTGGTGGGAAAGGCCACCTTCTTCCTTGCAAAAAGGTAGTCTGAATGTCCTCTACAGTTTGGGTTCCAGTTCACTGACCAGAACTTAGTGCAAGTGGAAGTGGTGATGAGAAATGTGTTTTCGCTGGTCACACTGTCCATGTTTTCACTTACTAGAAAAGAAGGGGAGGGCCGGTGAGCTGGCTCAGCGGCGTAAGCGCCTGCCTGGCAAGCGCGAGGTCCTGAGTTCGACACCCGGTACCCACATACGAAAAAAGGGCCGGTGATATCGCTCAGCGGCATGGGCGCCGGCTGGGGCGCGAGGTCCTGAGGTTGACCCCTGGTACCCACAAAAAAAAAAAAAGAAAGAAAAGAAGGGGAGAATCAACATTGGGAGGCAAGTTTTAGTTTCTGCTATCTTATTAATGTAATATCAACTTGGATTTTTATGTGATACATGTATATAATGTTTACACACGTAATACCTGGGTACTGTGTAGAGAAAAATAACAAGTCAATACCTGTATACCTACTGCTCAGTTTAGGAAGTACATACTCAGTTCCACAGAAGCCCTCATGTACCCATCTCCAGGCTCATTTTTCTTTCTTCCCTCACTTGTAACCACTGTGTAACTTGTACTTGTTAATAATCCATTTAGTTTTCTTTATTTAGGGATATAATCCTAACTTACAGTGTTATTTAGTTAGCTTTGAAGATCTGAATACCAAGCATATACCTAAGTGTGTAAGAAAAGGGCAGTATTGCCACTGGTAGAGAAAGGCTTCCAGGAGAAAATAAGTTGAAAAGTCTCTGGTTGTAATGTGGCTTCGGCTTTCCTCAGAACTGAAGCCCCTGCAGATGTAGTTCTGGGCGCAGCCATAAGTAATGAAGCGTTCATCAGTGTTTGGGGGAGCGCTGCCTGGAACACTGCCATGTGGATGAGGCACTGAATGTGCAGTTGAAACACAGTTTGAGTGTGTGGTGCTGTTTTTTCTGTTTCCAGACTCACTGTCTGCTCCCACAGCTTACAGGGGAGGTCCAAGCAGAAGCTTTCTGTGGGTAAAGTAAATGTCTTCAGCTTCTTCAGGCAGCAGGATAAGGTGAGGAAGCAGGACACATAGTTGGGACAAGCCAGGCCCCACTAAGGGTCTGGTGCCCTGTTCCTGGACACTCTGTGCTCGATTAATTAGGATGACGGAGTAACAGTGGGACTCATGGTGATGAAAAGTCTTAACCTGCATGTTACTTAGTTGTTGCTTCCGTCTAAAGTAGTTGCCTTCTGAGTTTGAATCATAGCTCTCATTCTGGCTGTCTCATCTCCTATAACTCATGTATTTCATTTCTTGGCTTACCTCCTTTCAATGGAACTCTTCCTTCAGTACCTTTTTGAGACCTAGTGTGTATGAAATGCCTTTATTCTGTTCCCAAAGTTGATTGATAATTTGTCTGATGCATTAGTTACTTAGTTATCTCTTGCTGCATTAAAAGCTACCGTGAATTTAGCAACTTGAACAGCATCTAGTTCTGTAAGTTACAAGTGTGGACCTAGTCACAAGGGTACACACTGGGGGCCGCCAGTGTGAAGAATGTATTATGAATGCAGAGCATCACAGGGCTCACGTTTCTGTTAATGAAGGTGACTCTATGTTGGCCTTACCAACTTGTTCTACTTTATCCAGCATATCTTGCCATTTGATGGTTTTCACTGATGCTTCAGGGCTCCTTCTTGCACCATTTCTGCTTCTTCCACTTGAGTTCAGCTTCTCACTGTACCCTTTACATGTGTCCACTCTGCAGCTTGTGTCTGGGATCTTTGTCTCTTTCTGTTGCCCACTGTCTGGTTTGCAGACTGTCAGCTGCTTGACCAGTGCTTTTACCATGTTAGTCTTTCACTGAGAAAATTAAAGTGCTCTCTTTCATGTATTATGCAAAGTCTTACATGTTCTGCCAACCGTCATTGACCCTGCAGTTTTCTGTAGCACAGTTAGCTTTAATGATAAAGTGAGAATCAGAGCCAGCCAGCTAATTTCCAGGTACAGACTTCAATGATAGACAGTAGCAGCTGTTACTTTCATTGAGGATTTCTGATGTCAGATTGTATACTCATCTTTTTTTTTTTTTTTTTTTTTTTGATGGGTACCGGGGGGTCGACCTCAGGACCTCGCGCGCCAGCAGGCAGGCGCCCGTGCCCCTGAGCGATATCACCGGCCCCTTTTTCGTATGTGGGTTCCGGGAGTCGAACTCGGGCCCTCGCGCTTGCCGGGCAGGCGCCTACGCCGCTGAGCCATCTCACCGGCCCTGTGTACTCATCTTTTACATGTACTGTTGCACTTGGATGTTACAGTGGCCACCCAAGGTAGGCATTATTATCTCCAGATTTTACAAAAATAGAATCTGGGATTTAAATGACCTTATAAAGTATGTTCTTGTTAGAGCCAGGATTCCATTCTGGGTCAGACATACCCTGGCTTAGATTGTCTTGACCAGTTTTCTAGATAACAGGTCAAGTACACTGGAAATACAGACTTGTGTGTATTTAAATGTGACTGGACATTAAGTAGGGCAGCAGGAGTGTATGTACATTCAAAGGTGCCATTTTTAGTTTTAGGAAGTTACTTCATTTTTGATAGAAACAAACCATGTCTTAAGTGCTTTTGCTTAAAGAAATACTATTTTTGTATCAAATGTATTATTTTTACCCAAGAGATGTGTGTTTGTGTGTTACAGGGGATTGAACCCAGGGCCTCGTGCATTCTGGGCAAGCATTTTATCTCTGAGCTACACCTAGAACCCTGTATTTCCCATTTTACTTATTGAATTTTGATATATTCACTGAAGTGTGGTTTTATCAAAATGCTTGCCTTATTTCTTATAGTCAACTTCTTTGTTTCTATTTTTTGGAGCTGATTCATCAGTATGATACAATGAATAATTTCCATCTTCTTGGAATTTATGCCTTGATGAGTTGTTCTGTTAATTATAGTTAGGTCTCAATGGCCTTTTATTTGTGTTTATGAACCCAATGCTTAGAGTTAGTTTATATGTCCTTATTTATCACCCAAAATTCCCAAATGACTTTCCTTAGTTAGATAATGATTCTTGCTGCCCCTGAATGTGACTTCTTTGGTTTTAATCAACTAACATTTATCTAGCACTTAATATAGGTTGAGAAATATGTGCGTGGACCAAGGTTAGAAGTAGACAGTGTGCTTTATGAACACAGAATCTTTAGACTTTTAATACTTTTTTTCATTTTTCCATGTGTGAGGTTGCTTTTTCCATTCCTCTAGGTACATCTTCTTGAGGGTTTTGCTGAAGATTCTTGAATTGTTTCTGGGTTCATAGAATTAAGGTGTTTCTATGTGGTTTTAGCATTTATTATTTATTTATTCGTATTAGGATTATGTATTGTTCGAGGATTTTTTTTTTTTTTTTTTGAGACAGGGTCTTGCCATATAGTTTAGACCAGCCTTGAACTCACTATGTAGTCCAGGTTGGTCTCGAACTTGTGGCGATCCTCCTGCCTCAGCCTCCCAGCCTGCTGGGATTACAGGTGTGTCCCACCACACCCGGCTATCATTTGTTTAAAAAAGGTCTCAGGCGACATTCTGGTTTATTAGTTCCACTGCCCATTGTTCTTGTCTTCTCATGGCTGTTTCCGTGTCACATATCCCTCTGCACAGTGGACTCGCCTTGTAAGGAGGAGACACATATTCACTGTTTCATTTGTTGTCTTCTTTTTCTACCTCCTGTTCTTTTGATTTAGGTTGTTCATTGATGTCTTTACCCACAGTTTTTTAACTTCTTGGCTCTAGGAAGGCAAATATCACAAATTACAAGCATCATGTAACATATTCAAATCCTCCACATCACTGCTGTGATAACTAGTTTTTCACGGACCTTGTTCAAATTTGTGTGACTGTTGACAAAGTCCCTCTAGAGGCCAAAGTTCCCTGTTGGGCTCTCCTTGAACAGGAGACTAGGACCTAATAGGCAAATGCTACTTCTCCCTCCTTTTTTCTTTTTGTCAGATGGTCTTCTGAATGGGGCAGCTAGTTGTGATAGTCACAACCCTCCCTCTCTTTCATTCTCAGATGACATTCTTAGTTACACTATTTGCACATAAATCTTTTCCTCAGGCTCAACTTTTGGGGGATCCAGGCTGAGACCATTTCTTTCTGTTTTTTGTTACAGTTTTATTACATTCCTGGTACCTAATGAATACTTGATAATTAGTTATTGAATGAAAGAACAGATGAATGGATGATCAGGTGCCTTGGGTTTTTTCCTGGGTTCTCTGGTCTCCAGCCTGTACCTGGCCTGTGGCACGTGCTCCTGTCTTTGAAATGCTGACCTAGATCCAGACAAATGTCATCTCTGTTCTTTATTCTCTCAAACTGCCTGAGTGGGGTAGAATTTTCCAAATATTCTTTAAGGAGAAAAAGGAGTAAGACAAAATGTTTCAAAAAGAATTAAAAATTTTAAGCATACCAATGTTCTTGTAATCCTAGCTTCCAAGAAGGCTAAGAGGGGAGGACTCCTTGAGCTCAGGAGCAACCTGTCTGTAAGATCCTGTCTCAAAGAGAGGTCGGGGGAGAAGGAGGAAGAAGAAATCTAAAAAGGTTGTGTAACTCTGAATTCTTAAGTTTTCTGATGTGCAAGCAGAGTTTCGTGATAATTTATAAGGCCCATTGATTTCACGACCTCTTCTTCAGCCCTTTATGAGGAAACCCTGTTCTACCACTGAGTGTAACTTCAGTTTTAGTGGAATTTCCTCCCAGAACTTAATCCCTGATGCTTTCTGTAGTCCTCACAGGTTTCTGTTCTTTCTCTATAGTGACAGAACTATAGTGATGGCAACCGAGTACAACCAGGATGTTTATGACAGCGAAGAGCCCAACCACTGTGTCAGGCACTGGGAAATATTTTTGAGGCAACTCCTGACAGTTGAATTGGCTGACATTAAGATTTTTCCCAGTATTTTTATAATCCCCATTTAATATCATGATGCTATTGAACTTATTTTAAAAGTTTATTAGTTTAAAAAATTACATTAATTTCTTAAAATTTTAGTAGAAGAAATTATATGATGTAAGTTATGATTAAGAGCACAAAATGAATGATTTAATGTACTGTTGATAGGGAGCAGAAAATGTGGATCTCTGGTACTTGTCAAGATGGGCTTGGGCTGAGCCTGCATAACTGGTGAGATTAGAATAAGCAACTGCTTGAAAAATTCAATCTTAACACTTTAGTGATTATGTGCTTTGTCTAAATAGGTGCTTTGTTTAAGCCTCCAAGGAATAAAAAACTATGTCAAAAGTAATTATTTTGTCTTTCCTATTATGATTCTGCTACAAATGAGAGTAAGGAAGTAAAGTGTTACGAAACAAGTGAAAGAAACAGTATTAGGGTTTTATTGTGTATCTCTGCTGATAACTAGTGGCTACTCCTCAGTTCCATGACTCACTGATTCTAAGTCTTAGATTCTGTGTTTGTACAGTGTCGTTGATAATAGGGCTGTGGCCAGATTTAGTCAAAAACTGAAAGCCAAGTACAGTATCTATAAGAGCATGTGGCGCACAATACTCAGTAATTGTATTAATTACTTTTAAACCTTCTGATCTGTACAATAAATATTTATTTAAAAAATTTTTAAAATTTGTGACAAATTAATATCAAATTACAAATACCATCTGAACCATTTTGATCTGTACAATAGTGTTAAATGAATTCACACTATCACCACCATTCACCTCCAAAACTCTTCATGTTGCAAAACTGAAACTTCATCCCCATTATCCCCATCTGACTCCATCACTGGCAACTTTTTTATTTTCTGTTTCTATGAATTTGAATACTTTAGGTGTCTCCTATAAGCGTAATCATACTATTTGTTCTTTGTGACTTATGTATCTCACTTCACATGTCTTCAGAGTTTATGCATTGGGATTTCCTTCCTTTTTAAGACTAAATAATATTTTATGGTATGAATGTACCACAGTGTATCTGTTCTTCATTGGATAGTTGTGCTGTTTCCACCCTTTGGCAGTTGTGAATAATGCTGAATAGCTTTTATTTAAAAGATAGAAAAGCCCCTATAAATAGAAGTCTAAAAATGTTTTATATTATTTTTCATGAATCTACAGTTGTCTTGTAAAAAAATAAAAATATATAGGTATTTAAATTGTAATTGATTCCTATTATCTTAGATCAAGATCAGATTTTGGTGCGAGGAAAGTAATAATAGAGATAATTGTGGATCCCTACCACCTTTCCCACTTTACAATAGTAATGTTTCTTTTTCTCATTTGCTCGCATTGGAAGAGTCTTAGCAAAAGAAAAAAGAGATGAAGTTGATTTGTTGGAAGGTACTCGACATAGGATGGGTACCAGCTGTTAAATAATTTCATGTCTTCCCTACATTAAGAGGATAGTGAGATGGGCAGTATCAGTTTCCTGTTGCTGCTGAATGGATTATCACAACCTAGTTATTTTAAACAATGCACATTTATTATTCTATAGTTCTGAAGGCCAGATTTCTGAAATCAGTTTCACTGGGTTGAAAATTGAGGCATTGCTGGGGTTAGTTTCTTCATTCTTTGCGGGCGGCCTCTTTCTCTATTTTGAAACCAGCAGAGCATTTTGAAGCCTCCATCACTTAGGAGACTCTTATGATCACATTGTGCCCACACAGATAGTCCAGGGAAATAGTGGGATTCTTAATCATATTTGAAAAGGCCCTCTAGCTCTGTGAGGCAGCATGTCACAGGTTCTGGAGATCAGGACCTTCTTTGCAGGTCCATTATACTGCCTACTGTATGCAGTATGTTTTTACATTTAGATCACGCTAGAAATTTGGGACTGGAGGAAGTCAATAGGTATTTATTAGGGGGTTTGCTTTAGTAGGAAAATTATGAGGATTAAAAGAAAAAGCACTACCTGGTTTTATTGTAATTTAAATATTTCAGAATTTTATATTCACCTTTGTATCCATGATTCACTGTTATTTACTTGAAGTTTTATAATAGCTTACATAGGTAAATTATTAGTTAGAATATATGGTTCCAAATATTTGCCTATGTTGTCATGCCTTCTGACCTACCACTTAAAGAAGCTATTAATATATTCTAGAAAACATGCACCTATAATTTTAAACATATAAGCAATTCTTGCAGGACCTAAAATCTACTGTACCATGTGGATTTAATGAAGAACTAAATATGATATATACTATAATCATTTCAAGTTTTGATGCTTTGTTTCATTTATATGATTATTCACCTAACTGTTGTGTTTCTGGACAGTCTTGTCATCTTCACCCCTCCCACCCCAAACATGTCCTTCTCTAGGTCCTTTTCCTGTCACTCCACTGAAACCATTGGTGTGCAGGACCTGGACTGACCTTCCTTAGTAGCTCCTGAGAACCAGTTGTTAGATATTCAGGACTTTTGTGAATTAGTTGATATTTTGAAATGGGAATGTTTACATTGCAGCAGTCGGAAAAGCTACAAATCAAGGTCTTCTACCCTGGTTAGGGCCAGAAAATCAGGGGATAAAAGTGAAAATAAGTCACGAAGGATCTTTTCTCAAAACTGGGGAGTATATAGGTTCTTATTAGCAGTAGAATGAAGTGCTTATTGTATACAGTATATTTTATTTGATAATTAGGTATAATGCTCTCATCTTATAATTATGATAAGTATGAAAGTAAACAAGGCAAATGTACATACTTTTGAAAGGAATCTGAAGACCTGAATCTATCTCTTAATCTTTTTTCTTTGTTGTTTGTTTTTTTGGGACAGGGTCTCGCTATGTAGTGCAGGCTGGCCTTGAACTCACTTATGTAGACCATGCTGGCCTCGAACTCATGGTGATCCTCCTACCTCAGCCTCCCTGCCCAACACACTGGAATTGCAGGTGTGCACCACCACGCCTGGTTGTATCTCTTAATCTTTATTTCCGTGTAAATAAAGAACACTGTGTTCTTTATTTTTATTTCCAAAACTTAAAAATAAAAAATAAAAACATGCTATTGAAATACAATAACATAGTAGTTACTTTATGTTAAATATAAAAAAGAAAAATAATTGTGCTCGTTTATTCTCAATGTTGGAGATACAAAACTAAACACAAGGGTAAGTTTCAGTGTTTACCCTTTTTAACGGTTTCAAATAATCACAGCAAGAGTGTAATTAGAATTTAAGCAGTTTTAAATTCAGTAGGATCAACAGAGCGCATTGATCTCTGTGCGTGGCGCTGGAAGTAGAAACGTGAGGAGTCGCTATTTGTGGTCCTGTCAAGTTCGCAGGAACCAGTAACCATAATACCTCACAGGAGCAGTGAAGCAAGGGTGCACGCAGGCACCCACAGGAGGTAAGAGGTGGCCCATTTTGTTTAGGGTATGATAAAGTCAGAGAGACCACTCACGTAGAGGTGTCTGCACCTCTTACTTCCTTTCTATTTGTTATATCTTGTTTTTTGGTGCTTATTTTTCTTTATTAAATTTAGTATGGGTTTTTAAATATAGAATGGGATTTTTGACTCAAAATTTAAATTCTGGGGCCAGTGATATGGCTCAGCGGCATAAGCGCCTGCCTGGCAAGTGTGAGGCCCTGAGTTCGACTCCCGGTACCTACATAAAGGGAAAAAAAAAAAGGGCCGGTGATATCGCTCAGCAGCACAAGCGCCTGCTGGCAAGCGCGAGGTCCTGAGTTTGACTCCCGGTACCCACCTAAAAAAAAAATTAAATTCTGAAATTTTCATGTGTTTGTCATGTATTATTTGTACCATGTTATCTTTATGTTATTAGATGCATTCTGAGGAAACATGTGTATGGCATATACCATTACTAGAATAAATTTAGTGTTTTCTAAAAATCCCCACCCTAAATAGAAACTGTTCATGTTTTGTGAAACAGGAATTGCCACTTTTCATGGTGATAAGTATCATTATCATAAGTATGAAATGCTTTGAAATATCTCATTTTAAAAAGTTGTTTTTTTAAATGAGAATTATTAATGACCTAAAATATATTCAAAAGAAGATAAATTGAATATATATGTCAATGACATAAAATTATTATCCTTATATAAGAACTACGTGTAATCATTGTAGTTGGTGAAAATAATCGATATATTGTCACACCTACCAGGAGGATTTGGGTCTAAGATCATGAGTCCCTAATTTTCCATTGTGATTTGAGTTCTGGAAATTTTCTTCCCAAGTTTGTTATATGAGGGATGGAAACATTAATTTTTTATGACAAGATGGAAAGGGGACAGTAAACTGAAAAGTACATTTTAATTTGTGAATATTCTTGATTAATTGGAAGTAGATTCAGTTCCATTAAAATTCCTGGATGTGGTAGTCAGCTTTACACAAAGTATGTAATTATCCAAAGGACTAATTAACTCAACCCTTCACTTTGAAAAGTGTGGTCAGCAAATTAAAGGAATGGTAAGTGTTGTAGAGATTTCAGTGGGGGCCGGTGAGATGGCTCAGCGGCATAAGCGCCTGCCTGGCAAGCGTAAGGTCCTGAGTTCGACTCCCGGTACCCACATACGGAAAAAGGGCCGGTGATATCGCTCAGCGGCCCGGGCGCCAACTTGGTTTTCTTATTTGATGTAACGTAAGACTGGTGTGATACAGTGAACTCACGTATTACAGTGGTTACACTGTTTTTTCTATCTGAAGTTTGAGTTTTGGGGAGGAACCTATAGTTTAAAACAAATTCATTCTTGTTTCTAATGGTATTTACTTGAAAAAAATCTCTTGTTTGTGGCTTAATAAACTTTTGTGCCGACAGTTGGGAGCATTTTGCAACTGTATGGCCCATGCTCCGAAATTGTGTTTTGTGCTGATGCTAATCTGTGGCGTGGTGGGGAGTGTGTGTGTGTGTGTGTGTGTGTATGTACACTTGTGTTTGCAAGAGATATATGGTTGCTTCTTTTTCAGATTTTGAGTGGGTAGTGCTGGGCTGGAATATTTGTTTCTGCCTGTTGATTGGTTAGGTTTTGTTAGTATGTCCTCGCTCAACTACTGGTTTAGCTTTCTGAAGATGTAATTGTAACCAGGTGTGTGAGGTCAGGGTAGAAAGCATTTTTATGGCACTTTTGTTTTAATAGCATATAACAAATCACTAGAAATGTGAGTCATCAGCAAAAGGCACTTTATAAAGCAAAGGTGGAAAAATGTGCAGCATTGCAAATTTTGCAGGGTAAAAGTATATATTGCTGTCAAGAACTTATGTTTTTGATTTCATTTATTTAAAAAATTTTTTTTGCAATTAGAAATACCTTGTGTAGTTTCTTTCTCCATTTTTTCCCCAGAGGAATAGGATTACTCTGGAAAAACTATTAGATCTGATATTAAACATTTAAAAATAGCATTAGGTATCATTCACTGTAGGTAGTTTGTACTTTGTTTGATAAAAAAAGTGTCAGAAAGATTTGAACTTTTTTCCTTTGAGGAACAGTTTCTGTCTGAATTTTGAGATGACTATGTAATACTTCTTTTTATTTTCTTTCATACTGTTCTTATTTTAAAGCCTTGTTCATCGTGGGCTGTTTGCTTTGTCTCACTAGTGTGAATGAGTGAATTGCGTTCGTGGAACATACAAACCTTTTTTTTTTTGCTTGAATACAACATTTATGATTTATGGCCAACATGTAGCCCTGATTTTCTATTGAGAATGATCCTTATTGTCTTTGTGTACTAACTCAGTGCAGAAGCACTTGTCTATTTTGAGCTAAACCAGACCTCTTGTAAAAAAAATCAAATTATTTCATCATGTTGAAAATGAAAAGCTATAATTACTTGTAATTAGACTTCAGAAATTTTGAAAATCGAGGAATTCTTTTCCAGAGGTTTAAGATCACTCAAATCAGTGCCTTTGGAAAATAGGAAATAATTTTCTGTTCAATTTGAAATTGATTTAATTTATGCCTTTGACAGCTATTTTGCTTTGATATTTTTGTAGTGGAAATCATAGAACTGTGGTGGTTAGTACTGTAATGTTTTCTGTGATATACTAGTTTCTTCAAAACTTGGTCTCTTGCTTTCAATGAGTTTTTGTAGTCTGGATTATGAAAGATACTAATAATTATTTTTAAGCCCCATAGATGAATAGTACATTAGGCATTTTATAGATATTTTCAAAGGTTTTAAAATATTCCAAAAGGGTAAAGTGATGGCTTTTTCAGAGTAGCAGATTCCACAGGCCCCCCCCCCCCCGTATTGGGAAATCAGGATCCTTCAGAGAAAACAGTTTTTGTCTGTGTATCTAATTTCTTAGGCTACATTTCTTTTTTTTTTTTTTTTTTTTTTTTTTTGTGGGTACCGGGGGTCGACCTCAGGACCTCACGCGCCAGGAGGCGCCCGTGCCGCTGAGCGATATCACCGGCCCCTTTTTCGTATGTGGGTTCCGGGAGTCGAACTCGGGCCCTCGTGCTTGCCGGGCAGGCGCTTAAGCCACTGAGCCATCTCACTGGCCCCCACTTAGGCTACATTTCTAAAGTTAAATATAATGAATAGCTTTAAATTTTATTAATTCTTAGAATATATGTATACTTAAACATGAATACTTAAAAATGTATTAAAATGTTCTGGATAAATTTTACTTATTGCAGATCTACTGTGTTGTATTCCCAGAAAACCCCAAGTCTCTTTTTGTTTTTAGAACAATTTCAGTGAGAAAGAATTTCGTTCTTTAAAGAAAGTTTTCTTGAATATTTGTGTGGTGTAAAGTGAATATTTTAATGTAAACTGAATTAGTTTTGCATAGTGATTTGGAAAGCAACAGGTAATTTGAATAGCCCATTTAATCATGGTTCATGGAAAACTTAAGAGTACGTAGGAAGCTTCTGTGAGTGGCGAAGTCTGTCTCTGTTTAATGAGCCCTTTATCATAAAGGGCTGCTAGCTTTTCTTATCTAATACTTTTACCTTCTGAAACTATTCGAGAAGTCTCTTGTCAGCAGATGGTATCCCCTCGTGGCATCTTTATGGCCTTCAGAGGAAATATGTTTGATTATAAACCTGTACTTCTTTGGCCATTCCATGTAATGGGATGTTGGGAAAAAAAAGCCTGCTTGTTGAAAAAAACCTGATAAATTTGAAAGTATTATTTTCTGTTTTTAAAACAAGATAATCTGGTACTAAGATATTTTTCACCAAAACAATAACTTTAAAATTGTTAGAGCCTTAGAATTTTTTGTTAGCTTTTTTTCTTTTCTTTAAATTAAGCATTTAAATTAGAAAAAGACAGAAAGGTAGCACATAGTTTATAACTATTTTCCCAAGGAATATGGTGTGTAATGTATTGTTATGACTTTAGAAGGAATTCAGAATTATGAAGTCTTAATAAGTGAGTATTGCAAAGCTGTGTGGGGGTAGGGGCCGTCTCTGCTGTCGCACACTACGTGCAGAGTCTGACTCCTCAGCATCTACTCTGGCATTTCTTTATTTGGACACTGCCTTCCTTCTGGATTACCACGTGACCTCAGGTGGGTTTCTTGCAATCCATTTCCAACTCTGTGGCGATCGTGTTTCTCAGACATGTGCAGGCCATGCCATTCTTAGCACATTGTCTCACCTTATAGAAGTCTCCAGGACTTCATGGTCGCAAAACTCTTGTGACACCTTACCTCACTCTTGCCTTTTGGTCCACCTTGAATGTGCGCAGAATGTGTCCTTTACTTTAGTTGTTGATACTCACCAGACACTTCCTCACTCATGTAACTGCTTCAGTCCTTCATCTCCTATAAGATTCCACTTCAGTGCCATGAGTGTCAGTGCCTTTCCCTCTCCAACCTGTCACTGTGGCCTTTGTCCTTATTCAGTGCTCCCGTTTCCCCTTCTGCTGCTGCTTTCCCCATCACAGACACTGTGTTCTGATATACTATAATGTTCTTATCTGTGGTGTTCATTGTTTGTCATTTTTCTGTTATCTAACTCCTCTTTGATCAGGGATCTTTGGGTTTCTTTGTTCAACTTTTCCAAGGTACCTTGAAAAATGTCTGCTGCATAATAGGCACTTAATGAATGAATATCAATTTTAATTCTTCAATTACATAGATCACATGTATGGAATACCATATAAATGAAAGATAAGCCAGCCTTCCAAGTGCGAGTACTATTTCTTCTTTCACTTGATTTAAATTTTATTTTTTCTTAGAGTTCTAACTGTTTCTCATTACTTCTACATCCACAAGCCTGTTATATGAGAACTAAAGTTACAGAAGTCTCTTCCATAAAAATGTATTATCATATTCTTTTTGTATTCTGTTTCCCAGTTTACACTATTATATTGCCCACCACAATTTCTCCAACTCCTAGTGCTCCTGGCCACCCCCAAATGAGGGATTTTGTCTGTTCGTGTTATATATAAACTTTTTCTCACCTCTAAATGTGCTCTTTGCTGCTGTTCAAGGTTAGGTCTCTAGTGTTCTTTACCAGCCTATTCCAGTCACTTCCTCTTCTCTTTGATTCTGTTCTCTCCCGAATTGATTCTTCATTATATTGTTGTAAGATATAAAACCCATATCTGATTCTGTCTCCTTTTATTTAAAAACCTGTGATGACTCTTTGGTAGTTGTAGTATTAAGGTAAAAATTATTGACATGCAGTTCAATCTTCCTGAATCTCTACTCATTATGTTCTTATTAGATGTTTTTATGATAAAATATATTTGGAACATTATGGGTTAAATGAAGTTGAAGTTTTAAAAATTTTAGACTTTTTAGTATTCTAATTGTCAGTATCAATTTTCAGGAAAATAATTTTTATATATAATATTTTATATGTAGTACTGAGTATTTGTAGGTACCAGTACTATTGTAGATACTGAGCATGCAGTAATGAACAAGACAGACAAAAACATTGGCTCTTATGGCATTTAGAAGCTAGTGGGGAATATGGACACAATAAACAGGTTAAGATAGTAAAACGTCGAGTATAAGGAATGTTGCTTGGACCGAGGAGGAAGAGAGTAGTACAAAGAGAGAATGTGAAGTGTTGGATGAGGGATCGGTGGACTCACACAGTGGATGTGGGAGCTGAGAAAAGGCCTCTTTGAGAGGGTAGCATCTGAATGAAGAGATTCATTGTATTACCCTTTAATAGTTCTGGAAATCAGGTGGAAATAGTGAGTTATATATGTTTTGTACCTTATGAAAAATTGTCACATTACATAAAGCATTAAATAGAAAGGTAATTCAAGCCACTATTAAAGTAATATCTATGCATCACTCTGTAGATTAGTGCTAATGGTCAGTATAACTCAGACTCAGATTTGGAATTTAACTTGCATTCATTTATTACAAAGTCAATACTTAGCTTAAAAATTTAAAAGATTAGTAATTATAAGGTTTTCAAAGAAAAGTTCTAATGTTATGACCTACCTAACGTATGCTTTCAAGAATACCATGAAAGTGATATTTTTACCTTATATTTATAGTGTATAGAAACCTTGTTCTTCTTATTACTGTTAATTAATACTTTTATAGTCATTATAAAATACTTTAAATATACATTATTCTTCTGAATTTAAAGAATCAGTCTCTAAAAATTAATTTAAAAGGATAATAGAACCGACCTGCCCTTTTATAAATTCTTTAATTTTTAAAAAAAGATCATCAAAATTAATTTTTTATGTAACATTCTGTTTCCATGTGGAATTCAAAATTCCATACAGCTTCTCAGCCTCTGTTTTTTAAGTAAAGTTTGATCATAGTTATGCCCTCAGAGGTGGTTTTCTGTAAAGGAGTGATTGCCTTGCAGAACGGATTCATTTGGAGTTTGCATATCAGATCAGTTAATACATTGCAAAGTTGAATGTAATTTTGGCTAGTTAAAAGTACACACAGCAAATAAATGGCAAATATATGATCAGACATGAAATGTGAATTGCAAGATCTCTGAATATGTTGGATATAGGTGACTAACACATTATAGAAACATTTCAGCTCTGAGATGAATTTCATAAGAAATTAGAAAAGTAATTTCCTTTAGCGGTAAACTTAATAATAGAGATGCAGGTCAAAGTGTGATCTGGTGAAAACAAGGAGTATTTGGAGGGTGCAGTTTTAGAGATATTCAGAGTCATTTTCTTGTGCAAGTTTCTGGATCATCCAGTGGATGGAAGTAGGTATTTTGGCTACTGGGAATAGGTATCTTCCCTCTTCTTTTCCATGAAAATAAAGAAGCCCTTGTTTGTTTTGTCTTTTGTCTGTTGTTTTTCTGAAGAATTATAATTTATTTACCCTATAAGCTAAGTATTTTAATATTTGTATATAATATTGTTCATCGGCATCAAAAGTTGAGTTTAGGGCAGGTGAGATGGCTCAGTGGCATAAGCGCCTGCCTTGCAAGCGCAAGGGCCCGAGTTCGACTCCCGGAACCCACATACAAAAAAGGGGCCGGTGATATCGCTCAGCGGCACGGGTGCCTGTTGGCGCGCAAGGTCCTGAGGTCGACCCCCCGGTACCCACAAAAAAAAAAAAAAAATTTGAGTTTATAGTTGGGAACATTTTTCCAAATAAAATTCTAGTGTCAATAATAAGTACATTTTTCTTTATTCTTTTAAATAATTTACATGCAGTCAAATTTGCGTGAGAGTTATGTATAACCTGCAAAACTACACCAGCTTTTGTTCTCAGCTTACATTGACCATCATCACATTATCAAGATCTCAGACATTTCTGTTTTCCCTAAAATGCTCCTGTCTTCCCTCCCTCCCCGCTCCTTCCCTCCTTTTCTTTTTTTCTTTCTTTTGCACTACAAAAGATCCAAGCCAGGGCCTCCTGCATTTCTGGGCAGGTGCTGTGCCACTGGGCCATGCCCCCCCCACCAGTCTCATCTTAACCCCAGCCCCTAGCAACCACTGATCCTTTTCTGCCACTATAGGTCTTTTGAAGAATGTGGCTTCTTTCATACAGTACAGTGCAGTATTCTTGACTGGGAGTGAGTATGTATTTGGCAAAGTCTGGATACATTTTTGGTTGTCACAGCTGGAAGTTCCCTACTGGCATCTTGTGGGTAGAGGCCAGGGATGCCACTCCACTTTCTGCATTGCATCAGACAGCTCCCAAAACAAAGATGTATCTGACTGGAATGTCGCTAGCAGCAAGGTTGAGAAGCACCCCTAGCATAATGCATTTGAAATTCAATTGTGTTGTGTGAATGAATAGCTCATTCCTTTTCATTTCTGAATTGTGTGCCATAGTATTGGGCGTACCACAGTTTGTTTATACATTCCCAAGGTGAGAGATATTGGATGGTTTCCAGTTTGAGAGATTATGAGCTGTGTTGCTGATATAAACCTCACAAGTATAAATACTTGGGAATGAGGGTCTGTGTGTTTTTTAAACTGCATAAAACACTGCCAAATTGTTTACCAAGATGGGTCCCCCATGTTACATTACCACTAGGATGTATGAAAGTTCTAGGTGCTTCTATCCTTATCATCACTGTGTACTGTCAGGTTTTATTTATTTATTTATTTTTAATTTTAGCAGATGTACTTTGCCCACAGTATTAACTCATTATCTCATTATGGTTTAAATGGTTTTACTTTACATTTCCTTAAAGACTAATTCTGTTGAGCATCTTTTTTTGTTTTATATTTTAAAGAGAAAAAAGATAAACAGTGAAACTGAATTTCAAAACAGGTTAGTAGGACAGTTACAATAGTTGATACATTGCATATTGTTGTCTTCGTAGTAGTTATTCGGAGTATAAGATAATAGGCATGATATCTTGTCTAAACAATATTAACACAAAACATTCTTTTCAAGGAACTAAGGGAAGCTAGCTGTATAACTATCTTAACTATCTTGTGTATACATATATATTTTTTCTTTTTCCCTTTCTTCCTTTCCCCTTTCCCCCATCACAGTTTGTCTTGTACATTTTGGATCCTATTTACTTGTTCACTTTCTCACACTAGTGAGACAATACGATTTTTACACATATGGGACTATTTATTTCACTTATGAGTATGGTCTTGAGTTGCATCCATTTACTTATAAAAATTTTTTTTGAGCATCTTTTCATGTGTTAATTTGCTATCAGAATTCTTTGGTGAAGTGTTAAGTATTTTGCCCAATTTTTGAATTGGGCTGATTATTTTCTCCTGGAATTTTAAGAGTTGTTTATATAGTTGAGACCCAAATTATTTATCAAATGTGTATTATTTTATAATGTTATTGAGAGAGCAGAAATTCTTAATTTTGATGACCAGTTTATTAGTTTTTCTCCCATATGATTTGTGCTTCTGGTTTTGAATGTAAAAAGTCATTGCTAAACTCAAGGCTGCCCAGATGTTCTTTTTTTTTTTTTTTTAAATAGTGTTATTGTTTTAAGTTTGATATTAAGGCCTGTGACTAATTTTAATTTTTTCAGTATTGTGTGATGCATAGATCATAGTGCCTTTTGTGCATGTGGTTGTTCAGGCTTTTTTTCAGTGGTGGTTGTTTTCATTTTATCTTGCATTGAATTTAGAGGGACCGGACATTTTAACAATATTTTTTTTTTTTTTTTTTTTTTTTTTGTGGGTACCGGGGGGACGACCTCAGGACCTCACGCGCCAACAGGCACCCGTGCCGCTGAGCGATATCACCGGCCCCTTTTTCGTATGTGGGTTCCGGGAGTCGAACTCGGGCCTTTGCGCTTGCAAGGCAGGCGCTTAAGCCGCCGAGCCGTCTCACCGGCCCCCGAGCCGTCTCACCGGCCCCATTTTAACAATATTGAATCTTTCAATCCATGAATGTGGTATATCTTTCCATCATTTTAAATCTCTCATTTCTGTCATCAGTGTTTTCTGCTTTTTTTGCCTATAAATTTTGCACATTTTGTTACATATATAATGGAATATTTCATTTTTCTTGGTCTTGTAAATTTAAAGAAATGCATGTCATATGATCTTCTATCCTAGGATATAGTAGTTCTAGTTGCTTTTTATAAACCATACTATACCAGTGTTTGCTAATATATTGTTCTTATTGTCAGCTTGCAAAGAGTCCTCAGATTGTTCTCTCTCTTCATTGTGGGTGCAGCTGCTGGAAGCCAGATTAGTGATTGGTTATTGTTGCATGGATATTTAATGGTGATGCAAAGCAGTAGTCCAAATCTCTTAATTATACTACTAATGCTTTATATACTCACCATTTTGCATTTGTGTGTTGGGGTGGTGGTATTGTGTTTTACAAATCTATCAACAGTTTTGTCACTTAATCAAATCATTTGTGGGGGATTTGAGAGAATTGAAAGCTTCCATTTTATGAGTTCCTTTCCACTGGCTTGCCCGAGGAGCTGAAGTTGCTCATGTCAAAAGGAAAATGTCTTATGAAGGAAGCATAAATCATTGTGTTGTTTTGACCTTAATGTTCTTTAGTTTTTCAGAGAGGCAGTGTTTGTAGGTTGTGATGGCAGATAACAGCTGGGGGCTTGAGAGATAGGGCAGGACAGGTTCAGGCATATGTGGGTACAGGTGGGGTGCTGCCATGATGGGAACCTCACGCAGATGTCATTGTGAGGACGTCGGGCAGCAAGCTTTGAGAGCAATATAGGGAAAGGTAGAAATAGGTACCAAAAGGAAGGAGGTATTACTGAAAAACCTAACCTGGCTTTGTGAAAATTTTGGCTCATTTACCTCTGAAAAACAATGTATTTGACTATCAAACACTTGTGATGTAGCACTTAGATCAAGTGTTTCTATAACAGAAACACTATTTATAATGTCAAAAAAGAATGTTCTCTAATGTATAAAGGCATAATTTTTTTGTTATATCATGTTTCCTACATTCTTTAAGAAAAAGTTAAATGCTGTAGTGCCTTAATAAAGGACCAGTATGGATGAAAAATTCTTTTTCCAAGGAAACATATATAAAATGAACAAGGCTAGAAAAATGAAATAAACTGCATGGTAGCTTGAGATCTTAAGGAAAATAATACTAAAACAATTAATACACTCTACTAACAAATAATTTTGGGAAATGTTATCTGGCATGATTAGTTTGTCTTATTGTTCATTATTCTTTTAAAGAAGTTTAAAACTTGGACTTCTAGCTTTCATGATATCTATATATATTATGATTTTGAAAACCAGAATCAGTGTTAGTAAAATACCTATACCTCTGTAATTTGAAGTATTTGTAATTTTTAAATTTTTGGCAACAGAAGAAATGGAGCTTAACATGATGTCACAGTAACATTTATAGGACAATGTGATTTCTCAAAGTCGGATGTATTTTTTTATTTCAACTAGTATTTTATTAATAGTTTGTTCCATTGCCAAGTCATTAACAAGGTGGTAACCATTGATTTACTGTGATCATCCAATCACATTTTGATCTATTTTGATTTGCATCAAATACTAGCTTTCAATTAGAGATGTTTTTAATTTATTACTATATATTGAAGAAAAATCTCATAATTAAAAATTATATTTGTCCTTGTTCAACCTAGTTGCTTGTGAAAACAATTTTTAAAAAGCCAATATTAGCTCTTTCCATACTTACTGTTTCTGGATTAGAAGCTGAATTTTTTAAAAAAAAACTAAAACTTTTTTGGGTCACATTAGTTTGATTATTGATGTATTCAATGTGTAGACTTTTTATAAATAATATTCCTTATCTTACTATAGTGTGATTTTATAGTCATACTTTTTTTATAGTACTTCGTATCTTCTGATCACTTTAGCTAAAATATGTTGCCAACTGTATCGATCTTTTCAAATAACCAGCCTTTGACTTCATTGATTTTTCTCTGTTTATTCATTTTAAATTTTATTTATTGCTACGCTTACCTTTATAATTTCTTTCTTTCTACTTACTCAAGGTTCAATTTGCTATTTTTCCAGTTTTTAGGATTGAAGTTGGAATAATTGATTTTAGACCTTTTTTGTTTCTCTAACTTAAGCATTTAAAGGTATAAAATTTCCTTTAAAATGCTTCAGAGACACCCAGACATTTTTTCTTGGTGTTATGTGTATTTTAATTTTTCAGTGAATGTTTGCCATTGCCTGTAGACTAGCAGAGACTGAGTAAATAATACTCATACCTTGCAAAAGGATACCACTTGTTCACTTGGTATTTAGCATGGAGGCTCCATTCACTTAAGTCAGGACTTGAGCTGTGTATGCTAGGCTTTTGCTGCCATATTGGCATTGTTACCGGTATCAAAAGCTTCGTCTTCCTCTTTGTGGTAGGTTGCTTTTGTCTTTTTATTAAGGTAGGCTTAGAGGTTTTTCTTAGTGTTTTTGGTCAACTCTTAGTTTTTAGCAGATGTGGGTATCCTTCCATATTTTAGATGACTTCCCCAGATTAGATGGTTATTTGTTGCTGTTCTAGGATTGTAGTTGAAGTAGTAATGTTGTGTGCTTTATTATTTAGTCTCAGGAAGGCCCCAAGTGACTGAGCCTCAGGGGTGGGACTTTCAAAGCCTTGCCCCTTCTCCTCATGTTATTTACACTCAGCCTTGTGTTCATATTGGTCTCCAGCAGGACTTTTCTCTTTCCTAGCAGTAGCCAGTCTCAAATTTAGGTTCCTGGGCACAAGATCTGTTTTCATCCAGGGGGAGGAGGTATTTTCTTCTAGTCTTCCATCCGTAGCGGACCTTCCTGTGATCTGGTTGTCTCCCCCAGAGACATTTGGGGTTGGCCTCTACTCCTCCCCTAGAAGCAGTGTGCTTTTACATTTCCCCTTGGACGAGGCGTATTTGCCCTCCTCAGCTGGTTTCCTCTCTGCAGTTGCTTGAGACTTTTGCTTCTTGGGAGCGAAATAGCTAGAGGAGCAGGCAGCTGTTGACCATGCCTGTGTCACTGAGATGGACGCTTTCTGTTGTCTCCTGACTTTCCCTCAGTCATTCTTATATTCACCAGTAGAGGTCTGAAATAGTAGCTTGTCATTTAGTGCCATGCACTATTTTCTGTGTGGGCTCTGAAGTTTCCATGCTGATATGTGAGCTCATTCTTGGCCTTTAATAGTTGATTAAAATTTTTAACTGACTTCTAATCTATTTGTGTTGCAGCTGCCGTTCCTCTATCCAGTGTGAAATGGACACTTTTTTTTTTTTCCTCCTACTGCAGAGCTTGTTTGTTTTGGGACTTCAGTTCATCTGGTTGCCTATGACTTCAGTTCTCTGATGTACTTGAGAAAATAGCAATATTGTAGTCTGAATTTTTGTTACCTGAATTTTTCTCATTGATAGCATGAGAATGGTACAGTTTTCTACAGTGTGTACAAGATACGTTTCTTTTTCGTTTTTATTTAGTTCAAAATATTTTGTACTTTTCCTTGTGATACTCATTTTGGATTATTTAAAAGTATGTGTAATTCCCAAATATTTGTGAATTAATATGATTCTGAGATTATACTCTGTATGATCAACCTTTTTAAAAATTCTTTTTAATTTATTAAAATTTTGTTTTATTTTGCACCATGAGATTAATTTTGGTGAAGTTCAATGTGTATATGAAAAGAATATAATTTTTCTGTTGCTAGGTTTTATGTTCTATAAACAAAAATTAGGTGAAGTTGGTAGATAGCAGCTTCTCTGTCTTGTTCTATTATTTAGAAAGTGGTGTTAAAGTGTCCAATTGTAATTGTGGATTTGTATGTTATGCCTTTGAGTTTATCAGATTTTGCATCATATACTTAGAAAGTTTATTAGGTACATCTACATTTAAGATGGTTATATTTTCATGTAAAATTAATCCTTCTGTGTTTTTGGAATGATCTTTTATAGGTTTGTTAATATTCTGTCTCAAAGGCTTTTTAATTTTCTATTCATATAGCCACTTAAGCTCTTTAGTGCTTTGTGTTCATATACTATATACTTTTCCATCCCTTTAATTATATCATACCTATGTTTAATGTCAGTTTTGTAATAGTTGGGTTGTGTGTGTGTGTGTGTTTTCTGGTACTGAGGACTGAACCCAGGGCCAGCGCTTTTGCATTGAGCTACATCTCCACACCTCATTTTTAAAAATGTTTTGAGACAGGGTGTCTTAATTACTTTTCTTGTTGCTGAGACAAAATACCTATCATCCAAAGTTAAAGGGAGAAAGGTTTGTTTAGCTCACAGTGTGTAGAGGTTTCAGTCCATAATCAGCTGGCTCCAAGGCAGGGTGGCACATGGCAGAGGGGCAACAGTTCATGGTGGTGGAAGACAGCAAAAGCAACAAGAGAGAGCGAGATAAGCCTGTTTCTGTCCTTTATATTGTATCCAGTCTACCAGGATTAGGGCAGTGCCACTCCAATCCATAGACCGATCCAGCAATCATCCATCCTTAATCCCGGCACCCTTAATCCCGGCATTGCACTACAAATCAATCACACACTCCAGATTCAGCCGCCTCCAAAAAAAATCCTAGGACCGCATGAGGTTTTGGGGGGACATCTAGACACAAACCATAACACAGGGTCTTGCTAAATCATTAAGTTGTCCAGACCGGTCTTAAATTTTTGATCTTCCTTCTTCAACCTCTCAGAGTTCTGGAATTATAGGTGTGCGCTACCACACCTAGTTCAGACAATTTCTTTCTTAATTCATTCTTCTTGTATTTGTCCCTTTATATATACTTTTCCTACTCTTACCTTTTTAAAAGATTCTTCTAAAGATTAAACTATATATTTAGGGTTCTATTTAATTTCCACTGTTAGCTTACTGTCTAAACCTCCTTGATTATTTTAGTAATTACTTCAGGGTTTACACCGTGCATTTTTTAACATTGGATAATATGCTACATGTAAAGTGTAAGAACTTTTTGTTTACTGCTTACTTTTTAAAATGTTATTGTTGTCATACATTTTATTTTTATGTGTATTATAGATACCATAAGACCTTGCAGGCAGTTTTCAGTTAAATAAATTAAATATTTAAATAAAACCCATTATGTATATTAATATTTACCATTTCTGATGCTCTTTATTTCTTTGTTTGAAGTCCCATTTCCAAGTGTTATAATTTCTTTTATGCTTGACAAACTTCTTTTACTGATTTATTTTTTTCCTTTAATGACTTAATACTGTACATTTGCTGATAATGAATAGCTTGGATTTCGTCTAAAAATCGGTATCTCATCTTCATTTTTGAAGGAAATGTTTGTTGGATAAAGAATTCAAGATTGAGACTGTATTTTTAAAAAATGCATTCTATTATTTCTTTTGTACTGTTATTTCTTTTTTTTTTTTTTTTCTGTGGGTACCAGGGTTGGCCTCAGGACCTCACGCGCCAGCAGGCGCCGGTGCCGCTGAGCAATATCACCGGCCCTTTTATCGTATGTGGCTACCGGGAGTCGAACTCAGGACCTTGCGTTTGCCAGCCAGGCACTTATGCCGCTGAGCCATCTCACTGGCCCTGTACTGTTATTTCTGATAAGAATTCTTTTTGGTTCTTTGTATATGTTTTTTCACTTTTAAGATTTTATCGTTTTAATTTCTTTTCATCTGTTATATTTTGCAGTGTCTTGTTATGCTTTCTTTTGTATTTATCCTGCTTGGGGCTTGTTAAATTTCTTTGACCTGTGGATGTAATTTTGTTACAAATTCGAAAATAATTTCAGGTCATTATTTCTTCAGTTTTTTTTTTTTTTTTTCTCTGTTTTTTCCTCTACTTACTGTACTCATTTTCAACTCTTCTGTTTTGTAATTTCACTGGTATACACATGTTAACCTGTTTGATACTATCTCACACATTCTCAACTCTCATTTTTATCTTTGTTACTATCTTTTAATGTTTTCCTTTAAATTTGCTTGCGTATTTATAGTTGTTGTTTTAAAGAATGTGTTTGCTAATTTTGTCATTGCGTAACCTAATATTCATGCATTACATTTTGTTAATTTGAATATCTAGTATTTTTTTATTGGATGTTAGATATTGGGAACTTTAGGTTTTCTGTGTTTAGTTATCTTCCTTTAAAAAATGTTGGATTTTTTTTTTTTTTCCTGGCAGTCAGGTAAGTCATTTGAGAGTCATCTTGACCTTTTGGATGTTTGTTTTAAGGTATTTTAGGGTGAAGTTGTTGTAAACTTCACCCCAGGGCTAGTTAGGCCCAGTATTTAGGTATGCCCTTTTTGTGTCTCTCCAAAATTCTACCCATATCTAAGTAAGACCCATCATTCTGGATAGTCAGAATTTGAAAAGCATATGTGGTATCTGGGCATTGTTTAATAGCTTCCCTCTTCTTTTGTTGCAGCTTTAATAAAGGAATTTCATTTTATGTATGCATAGCTTACTGGTCAGTCAAGAATCATGGAGACTTCTGAGTTTTCAAGCTGGTTTTGGGGCAACTTCCTCTTTTGGTTCAGGTTCCATTTGATTCTTTTTTTTTTTTTTTTTGTGGGTACTGGGGGTCGACCTCAGGACCTCGCGCACCAGCAGGTGCCCATGCAGCTGAGTGATTACACTGGCCCTTTTTTCGTATGTGGGTTCCGGGAGTCGAACTCAGGACCTCGCACTTGCCAGGCAGGCACTTATGCCGCTGAGCTATCTCACGGCCTTGTCTGTCTTCTTTAGTAGGTGATATATTGGGCTCTGTTTGTGTCCTTACACTGTGGTCTGAAGGTGCTTCCTAGCATACCCTGGGGTTGTCATAAGACTCATCTCCTATACTTCTCTTTCTCACTGGTGTCATAGTCCTTCTGTGCCTTGCCCAATTTTTAAAAGTCACTGTTTGGTGTATTTTTTCTAATTTCTACTTGTTTGCAACAGGCCATAGTCACTTCATCATTATTGGATGCATAATTGTCTATGCTGGTTTATGTGCCCATGTCAGTCTGTATTTCCCTCTGATAATCATAGGTAGCCTTTGAAGACAGTTGTGTTATGCAGTTCTTTTGTATGATGCTGTTTCATATAACTCATGATATTGATAGACCATTATTCTCATTTTACACATTGACAAAACAGATTGTGAGGGAAGATAGAGGGATTTGGTTTTTGATCTACAGTGCACTTTGGAACATTTTATTTCCTTTAAGTTTATTTTTTATTCTTTTAGTAAGTCATTAAAGTCAGTTGGTTACTATCTATCTTGAACTATTGATTTTTCTTTCCATGCCTATCAGGTTGCTTGTAAGGCTTGCTGTTGGATAGGAGATATGGAAAAATGAGAAACAAAATTAAATTTTACTAGATATGGAAAAATTAGAAACAAAATTAAATTTTACTATATGGTATAGAAATTAGCCTTTTTTCTGTGTAGCATCCATGCCCCTTCATGTTGGGGGATCTCTCAGTGATTCTTGGTGCAGTGCAATACCCTGCTTCCTTTAGTTCGCAGTCAAGATACAAACATAGGACCTATGAGAAAAAAATGCTAGAAATACACTGTGGAGTATTTCTATAGTATATATGCAGTGTATATATACACACTGAGGTCCTGGCCAAAGTGCGCATATTAAACATCTTCGTTTTTTTTACCTTTTGCTTCTTCATTTTTCCACACTTCCCTGTTCTAGCACATTTTCCTTACCTCATATTACAGCCTCTTCCTTCCTTCCTTCCTTCCTTCCTTCCTTCCTTCCTTCCTTCCTTCCTCTCTCTCTCTTTCTTTTAATTTAAATATAGGATCTTGTCAAGTTGCCCAGGCTAGCCTTGACCCCTAGATTTAAGTGATCCTCCTGCTTCAGACTGCTGAGTGCCACGGACAGCAGGCATGCAACATTACTAATTTTTAAAAAAATATCTCTAATTTAAAAAAAAAATCATAAAACCAAACTCTTGGTGACTTTTTTTTTCTACATACAACATTGCAGTTTGCTTTCTGTTGCTTAGAGTCTAAGCCTTAGACTGAAGAACCCTAGGAGGTAGAAGAAATATCTGATTTGAACTAGGATCAATAGTTATCTAGTCATGTATACTTACTAGGCTTTTCTTAGCTTTCACAAAAATGTTAATTTTTCCCCTTCCTTTCTCATGATTTCTGCTAAGCACGTTCATCTGTTCTCAACTGGCAATTAGGTTCCTACTTTGTGAAATAGAGATGACAGTTTTCTTTATCTACCTTGCTGGCTTGTTTTAAATACATTTATGGTAGTAAATTTGCATAGTTATATTACGGGAATCTAGTGTAGTGTTATTTTTAATTCGATGGAAAGGTGGTCTTCTAGTTAGGAGTTTGTGCACAGTCAATTTACGGTTGGATTATTTGGTGTTCATAGCAAGTGCACTGCTGCGTCACCGCTCCCTTGTCTCCCTGGAGAATCGAACGCTTTGGAGTGTGACTCAGCTGACTTGCACATGCTCAGAAACACTTCCTGGGGTTCTTTTGGGAATTTCTACGTGAATGTGGGGTGTCCTATCTCTGGGGGTGGAGAGAAGAAAAGCGCTACTGAGGGGAAAGGACACAAATGATGGCAGACTTCATTAGCCTTTTCCTTTTGATAGTCTTTTTTTTTTTTTTTTGATAGTCTTCTATTAAACCCTTCAATTTAGGAAATAGTTTATTCTTTTTCTTACTTCTTTAACATGATCATGTAAATGCAAATAGTAAGCAAATGGATAATTTAGGATAAGAAAGATCCCCGCCTTCTAGAGAAAATCACTCAAAGTTAATCAGTTTTCCTTCCTGACACATTAGACATAATCCTGAAAATGTTACTTAGGAAAAGAATGGAAATTTAAATGCAAATCTGTTACTTTGAGCAACTGCTGTAGTATAGCTTTGCTTGTATATCTCTGAAGCCATTGATTTTAAAAAAGCCTCTGTGGAAATTTTCTCTGCAGTTCTGTTTCCAAATAAAAACTAAACATGTATAGAAAAGGTGTGTGTGTGTGTGTATATGCATATTTGCGTTTGTTGTTATTTTATCAGAACTAGTGGTGGGGGCATGAGAGACTCTGATGTAATAATATGGAAGCAGGTACAGCATGAGCGTCCTTGTGTTCTGGAAATGATAGCAGTCAAATTTTTACATGATTGCAAGATAGTTTGGGTCAGAATGTAGTAGTACAAACGGTTTTCATAGAATTTCTTTGTTAGATTTCTTTTATCCATATTCTTTTTTAATTTCATCATCTTGAGCCTACATAACACTTAAAGACCAAATAAAGGCACAGTTAGAAAACATATTGAACTAAATAATAATCTATAAAAGTTTATTAAAATATGCTTAAAATTGTTTTTAAAAAAGTTCTACACATGATAAGACTTAATACGCTATTAATGACTGCTGCTTTGGAGAGCTTTGTCTTCAGAGGCAGCTTGAGTAGAGCCATTCAGTACAGCACCTACTATAATGATAACTTTAAAATTTTAATTGGACCTCTATCCAGTCTCATAATATGACATACAAGTTAGCATTTCCCTCATCAACCTTCTTGGGTTCTTCTTCATTCACATTAGCTTTTTCATTTTCTATTAGGTAGGTGATGTTGTATATCCTTTTGCTCCTATGAGGAGAGTATGTGTCCTTTGGTACATGTGCCAATATGGGTCCCAATAGTTTTCACAGGAAAATAAAATACAAATTAGCTCTTAATATGGAGTATGCTATTCCAGAAAAGATGCATTTATTTTTTAACTAAAAGATAAATGCTGCTTTATAGAGAAAGTGATTTGCTTATACTTCTGTATTCAGGTCTTTAGTTTTCCAAGCATTGTCTTGAGCTAAAATTGTTTAAATATTAATGATAAATTAAAATGGCTATTAGATTTTTAGAATACAAACTGTTATGATTGTTTTCACATTTGAAATCATAGAGAAATCATGTAATACATGACAATATCATATATTTGTACCACAGAATTGTTTTATATGTACCATGTGTAATGGCTAACATAAGCAGAAAGCACATCTTGAGAAAAACTACTTAATTAAAAATTAAACAATGAAGTAAAGCTTAAATTATGTATAACTAATAAGCTATATTACCAAGACCAACAATTAATACATTACAATATATTTGGGAAGATGCTAACATTTTAGCATTTGTTTTATGTTAGAATTGCAGTTTGCAGCACATGTTATTTCAGAACATTTATTTTGAAGAGCTCAGCATGTCTGAATTAAGACATAAATCAATGATCTAAGATTTTTCATGGTTACAGAGTTTATCATAGATTAAAATCCTTGATAATACAGTTACAGATGGGAGGAAAGCCCGATTGTTTTTTAGTCAGTGCCATGATCATATCAGTGTATTTGATTACAGTTATTCATTATGATGTTCAGGTCAATGGCACAGAAATACATTTAATTGTTGTAGTCCTAAAGTAGTCTATTACTTTAAGATTTTTTCTTTGTGCATAATATGTATAGGATCACAATAATGACAGTTACCAAGTTTTGAAGTTAAGGAACTTTCTACAATTGATTACTAACTAAATCTAAGGACTTCTGAATTAAAGAAAATGTGAGTCATTAAAAGAATTTCTGTGTTGTGATTCAGTAAAGCTGATCTTTAAGTGTATATTCCATTTTAAAGAAGCTAGGCATATAAATACCCTGACGTATAACCAACATAGCTGAATTAATCATTAGTTTCTTGTCTTATGTTTCATACTATTGTCCTAATAAATTAACAATATTTGTAATACCTACATGTTTGATGTTTGAGTGTTTTAGACCAAATAATCTCTGTGTTTGAGAGGAATGCTCCATAGATGGCTGGGAGTAACCGAACTGTATCACTTTTCCTCTGCTTCAATGCTGTACTCAGCACAGAGGATTTCTGTGATTCTAAGAGGTGTGGGGATCTCTGCCTCCCAGCAAGCAAGCAGTCCTGCAGCAGTGTGCACTAGCTGCCTGTCCTTTCACCCCAATTTGGCAGCATCAGGTCCCACTGCTTGAGGGCTCGGCCTTCCACCATGTCAGTCACAAATCTCAGCTTGTATTACCTGTTTTTTTGGACAGACTGGCTATAAATTGGGGTTACTACAACCCCTTTCTCACAGAACCCAGGAAAACACTTTCTTATATTCACTGGTTATTATAAAGGATACAGACAAAGAGATTTAAAGGGCAAGTTATGGGAAAATGGGTGTAGAGTATATATGCTCTCTCTGGGTATATACCCTCCAGGAATAGCCACATATTTGGTTATCTGTATGCTCCTTAATCCCTGTCCTTTGGTGTTTTGGAGACTTCATTGCATAGGCACTGTTAAATCACAAATTGTTGGAAATATGATTGGACAAAAGTATATGGTCTGATACTAATAGAATAGGTGGGGAAACCCAGCAAGGCTTATCTGGATTATTTTTGGCCTCCCTGTGTAGCATTCTTTCCTCCAGGGTTGTGAGGCAGGACTCCTCTGGACTGAGCAGGGCAATTTCTTTTTGTCTAGACTCAGGCAGAAAGGCACGGGAGGATTAGAGTTTCTATGACTCAACTTGAAGAAGTGAAAATAGTTTCTGCCGCCTGCCTTGGGAAGAGTTATGATCCAGGAAACATGAACAAAAACCTAAACCAGTCAATCAGTCAAAATCAATCATAAGAGCCTTTCTCAGTGAACCTTTACTTGTTCACCTCTGTAAGAAACATTGATTGTGTCAGGTGTCGGGTCTTATTTTAAATAAGAGGAGTTCAGAGAGGTACATGGGCCCTTTAACTGAAGGGTGGTTGTGCGTAACAGCACAGCACTATTGTGTGGGAGCACATGGTTGATACCTGAACTGTTTGGGGGCAATTTCGAGATTTACAAATGCTTCCAACTACCTAAATTTGGATCTGTATTTTCATTTGTTGATAAAGTAGTGGAGAATTAGGAAGACACATAGGATGAGGTAAGCTGCTCAGTTAATATTTTAGAAGTTAACACATACTACTCTGCACACTTATTTTTGAGTTATTTTGCTAGATTTGGATAAATTTAAGCAGAAACTTTTCTGTTTATTTATTTATTTTTTTGTACTGGGAATCGAACTTAGGACCTTGCGCTTGCCAGGCAGGTGCTGTGCTGCCGAGCTGTATCCCCAGCCCTATGTATTTAGGTTGAATAGTTTTCCAGTTTTGTGTGAGAATTTTTAATGGTTAAAATATTAAAAAGTGTGTTAAATCATATTTTAAGCAATGAATCCAAAAGTACAACACAGATTTTCTAACATCTTGGTAATACTTATTTTATTGAAAGAATAGAGGTAGTTTGTGAGAGTTTTTTTTTATTGAGATAAAATTATGTACCCATGTTTCTTTTAGTAAATTAAGCATTGCTCCTAAAATGTGAGTTTGTAGTATTTCTACTGTCATTGCCTCTGACATTTACAATATGATTAGTGCTCTGCTCCCGTTAGCACTAATATGGTTACCATGCTTTAAAAATATATCAAACTTATTAATTCATGTGTACTTTATAATCAGTTCTTTTCCTAAGGACAGTTCTATAGTGAACTGTGTTTTGTTGAATGGGAAATACTTTCTACTTTGAGAGCCTAATAGAATTTAATATGCCACCATTTCTTAAATCCCTAAATTATTTTATAGACAGGATGTATGGAACAAAAAAAATTTTTTTGAATAAGTTACATTTAGTCTACCTAGGTTTTAAATTTTTTTTTCCTCGAGAGAAATATTCTAGATAAAAAACCACCTAATTAGTGTACAATGAACAGTTTCTATACTGCCACATATTTGGCATTTTCTTTAGGTCAAGACTGCCTCTATCACTTTTTAACACAGTAGAAAACTGCTGAACTCTTAATTTTGTAAGGAGTGTCAGAAGTGTGATGTCACTGGATGATGAGATCAGCATTTTCTACTTTCCTCTAGCAAGAGCAAATTGAGCTAGTTTTATTATTTTATTTTCCCTAGCCTTCTCCCCAATTCTTTCTCCCCTAAGTGCTATGTATTTTCCTTCCCCTCTAAATCTTTCTGAACTGTATTGACTTCCTTTAAATGTCATTCATTTCAATCTTAACTTCATTTTCCAAATTATTTGCTATTTCTATTATGACAGAAGGGATTTAGTCCCCAAACTGCATTAGTTTACAGAGTAGAGATAGTCATTTGAAGAGAGGAGAGAAATATAATTGGGATCAAATTTAGTTGTTTTCGGCCTAGTGTTTTAGCCTTAGTCATCTGAAAGATGAAGTTACTAGTTTGCTTCTGGAACCTGTTCTTTTTTTTTTTTTTTTTCATTAAGACTCATGTGGCAAAGACGAAAATGTATTTATTAGTATTCTGGTGGTGCCAGGCATTTAGTAGGAGTTATAGCCTGAATTGTGTCCCCTCAAAATTTATGGGTTGATTTCTTAACCACCAGTGTGATTGCATTTGGAAGTACGGTCTATAAAGAGGTAAGTAAGGTTAAATGAAGTCTTAAGGGTGGGGCCCTACACAGTAGTGTGGAGATACCCTAAAGCTCTATTTCTCTCTCCCTTTGCACACAGTTGTGTCCTCAAAGACCTGCAGAGAGAGCAGGTCTAGGATGGCTCAGCTCTGGTGAGGACTGTCTTCTGGGTTTGCAAATGGCAACCTAGTCTTAGACTTCCAGAGCTGTGAGAAAATAAATTTCAGTTGTTTAAATCACCTAGGCTGTGGTATTATATTATGGCAGCCAGAGCAGACTGAGAGAGTGACAGTTACTACAAGTACTATTTGGCACCAAACCAGCTTGCTCCTCTTTGGATCAGTTTGTTTATCAACTCATCACAAAGAAATAACTACTGTTGCAAACGGATAACAACTTATTGCAAGGATCACTCATCCAATGATAGTTTTATTTTCCTGTATATAATATTTTCTTACTACCTGCAAGTTCAGTTCTCAGTTTGAAATCTTTGATTTAGGATATGTTATGTATATTACAGACAGACAACTGCAGAAGTCATAGTGTACGCTCAATGGATTTTCATAACATGTTCGTACTCATGTGATAAGCACCTGGTTCAAGAAACAAAATATATGAGAAATCTTCTGATATATTTGTCCCTCTTTGTCCCTCTTACTCATCACTGAGGTCTTTCTGCCCTCAACCAAGGAGGGTAACTATCATGGTTAACTTTTCATTCAACAGTTTGGGCCTGGCATAGTGGTACACTCCTATAATCCCAGCACTCTGGGAGGCTGAGGCAGAATTGCAAGTTCAAACCCACCCAGAAAATTAGTGAATTAGTGGAACTCTTTCCACTGATTGAGTAGAGTTTTTGATTTAATTTGGTTATGTTTTAGCTTGGTATGCATATAGCCCTCTGTGGGATGTCACTTTGGGTACCATTAATATAGTAAAAATATCTGTAAAGGAGACGTGTCTATGAATAGTCCATGTTTGAATGCTTTTCTAATGACGTATTAGATCAGAAGTGGTGTTACCCTTTGGAGAGCTGCTGATTAATGCAGTCTACATATTATTACATTGCTTTTGCAGTCATTGTCCACTTGCTGATAAGGTAACTACTTTGGGTCAAGGAAAAAATCTCAGCTTTGAGTTTAGATCTGGAATGAGAAGGATGCTCATGTGTTTTATTTGTACCTGAGTCAGTTTTTCCTTTAAAGACATCTCCAGTATTTACAATTGAAATTACTCCAAATAAACATCTTAATAGGCAGATACTCCATCTTTTATACAATAGTTCAAAGTGAGAAAACATTATCAGCATTAAACTGATATATTACATTATTATCAATGTATTTCTAATTACAGATATTTTAATGATTTTTTATATATCCATGAATATTCTGCTTAATGTAGATAAAGGTTAGTAAAACATAGTAAATTGTTTTGAAAATATATAGGTTTTTTGGGCCGGTGAGATAGCTCAGCGGCATAAGCGTCTGCCTGGCAAGTGCGAGGTCCTGAGTTTGACTCCCGGAACCCAAATAAAGGAAAAAAAGGGCTGGTGATACCGCTCAGTGGCACAAGTGCTTGCCCGGCAAGCGCGAGGTCCTGAGGTCGACTCCCGGTACCCACATAAAAAAAGAAAAAAAGAGAAAATATATAGGTTTTGAAAATATGAAGTGAGATATATATATGTCCATGTAAAAGAGTTATTTATTGGTTAAATGGTTATTAATCAGAGAAGCAGAATACTATACATACACATTTATTTTTATATAAATATTTATTTTTGTATAAACATCCATACTTGCACAGCTACATACATACTTATATGGGCACATACATAGGTACGTTATGGAAGGATGATCATATGCAGTTGCAGTTGCTGGTCAAGTGGTCTCTTTATGGCTGTTTTCTTTGCATCTGGTGATGGAACTTGAAATGGATCGGGGCAAATATTTGTGAGTACTAGATATACGGAACATGGAGGGAAAGCAAGAATAAGTGGAACCCACACATAAGCGTTAGTCTGTGCAAGGGTAGAAAGAAATCTGTGTTCCTTCTGTTTCAGGCCTTGAGGGTGTAGGTTTCCTCCAGAAGCTTTCACCCTTCTTCAGGGAGCTTTCCCCACATGTATGTCTGGTTCAGATTTTGCAGAAACCGATGCAGGATTCTAAAGGGAGGTGGATTACTTCACTGATGTTTAAAGTTCAATCATTTCATAAATGATGAATTTTGTCCTATTTTAAACATATATTATCTCGAGTTCTTTAATGCTAGAACGGGGTTGGTGTGGCCATCATGTAACGTGAATGGCCGCTTGATGGGAAGCTAAGTTTAAATTCTGTTGCTTAAGTTAAATTGCTGTGCTCTTTATTAGTTTCAGATATCTTCTTGTATTCATCATGCGCTGAGTCTTATTTTTTAAGAGAAATTGAAAGGATGAGTGTTAGTAAGGTGTTACTGGATTGAAGACACACCCATGCTGTCATGTATTGTGCTTTTGATCTTAACAGCAAACAAGGTGGAAATGTCTCTCTTGGATAGTAGGCTTTTATCCCATCACTTGAAGATTCTGTCTCCTTATCCCACATAGACTTCAGTACTATGATTAGAAGATTTCCCTAGTTCCATTTTAATACCATCTAAAAATCATTATATTTAATATTATCTGCGGTACATTCTGATCAAGTTATATCTTACTATGTTTGTTTCTCAGTAGATTTATGGAGGATTGATAAATACAGATAGATATGTTTGTGGTGTTTTAATTTAAGAAAACTACTGTTCTTTTTTGGGGGAAGGCAAATGAGAAAGTCTAATTTGCTAATAAGGTGCCTTGAATTAAGGTCAGGGAAGGTGAATAGCTTTCTCCTCTGTCTGCTCCAACTTGCTGGAGGTGAGGGAGCAAGGACTGTATTGAGATTTTGTGGTTGCCGGTATGTCATAGTGGAGTGGGGTGGGGGCTGTGGTGAATCAGTGATGGCATGTGAGCCACTTACTTGCCACGTCTGATCTAGTGAAGCAGGATGCTGATGCCCTTTGGAAATGTGATGAAATTCTGAATTGCCCAGATGCTGTTTATTCTGTAATTGTACTTTATTGTATGTGTTAAAACAGCTTATTCAGATGGAGTAGCTAATGATCATAATTAAAATGGCTTTTACATGTATTCCATATCTATAGCCCTATAAATATATATTGGTAGATTAAAGACCCTATTTTTAATAGATCTTGGGATTTTTGAATGTAGTTGGTCTTGCTTTGAATATGGTTTGTTTTATGGAAAAATATAGTGTAGCTAAACTCTGATATCATTTATTTTGCTAAAATTGTAATTTTATTCTTTATTAGTGATTAAATATATAGGGATATATTTAAGAATTAATAGCTAGTATCTTGTAAATAGAAAGAAAACAAATACTAGACATTTTTGACAATATGAAAATTAAAAAAAAATTAGGTTAAGTAAGGTCTTGATGTGAGATGTGAACTTTCTTTTGCAGGTGAGAATAATCTGCATATAAAACACAAAACTATGGTTACTATTCATAGATCAAGGGATAGTCTATATTGTATCTCTGGTACTCCATTTGCACTGAATTATCTGTGAGTCACTGTCCTTGTCAGCTACTAAAGATAATTTTCTTGTTTTTCATTTTTCAACCAAAGATTAGGGCTAATATAGAACCAAGGATCTAATTCTGTCTATTTACTCTCTCCCATTCTCAGGACATTTCATATTTGTGTCACTCATTGCAATATGGGTAGTCATTATTGTGGAAGTTCTGGATTATTGTGTGAGATGGTAATATGTTTAACAGCGAAGTATGAAAAAATGAAAATTTTACTAAATGCTTTCGTTTCAGATTGTTATAGAATTTTCATTTTCTCAGGATTTATTTTATACTTTGAAAGATTTATAAAATCATCTTTTATGTTCTTAGTTTAATGCCTTTTCTGTGGTTTGCAACTCTGGTGTCACCTTCAGTTATTTCACTTTAGTTTTCGAAAAACCACAGAAATTATCTTTATTATTTTTCCTTGAGAAATGTTGTACTGTGCAAACATGTGGAATGCAATCTTTAGAATTAAGTGTAATTGACAGTGATTGCCTTCAGTCCTGTAAATGAGATGATCCACACTTCATGGATCTGGTTAAGCCTCAACTGTGTGTATGACCCAAGGATTTGAATGTTTGTCCACATATTTCTTCATCCATCTACCCAGCATTTGTTTATTCAGCGGTTCATGTATTCTAAGTGTGTGTTCCAGTGTGAAAAACACAGGTCAAGTGTCCACTCTGATGCAGCTCACCTTGCGTTTAAGAGAATCAGAAAATAAACACTGGCAACCTTAACAACATAAAGAGGCAATGTTAGATTCTGATGAGTGTTTTGGAGAAAAAACATACAAAAAAAGGGATTGAGAGTGCCTGGGCATAGGGTGGTTCTTATTGGATCTGACCCCTGCACGGCCTATGGGGCAAGCGGGAGCCCAAATGTGCAGGTCTCACACTCGTGCACTTTGCCAGCGCATGTCTTCATTGGGCACATTACCTCTTCAGACTTCCTGTCTGGGCCTGTGTCTTTCATGGTTTTCTCCCCGACTTTACTGTTAATCTCACAGAGGTGAAAACACTACTAACTTTATTTACTCAATGTACTCCTAACACATGTCAAAGTGAGTTATTAGGAAATAGTTGTCTATCAAGTAAATTAATTCTTCAGTTACCTTCAACTGGAAGTATTTTAAGAGATCAGATGGTGATTACTTCTCTTGAGGAAGACTTCTTTCTCCCTTTAAAACTGTTGGAATTCTTTTTTGTATTGGTCTTCTATATTTATACACTGTCCCTCTCAGAATATTATCTTTCAATTTGACTTTTCTCATGCAATATATTTACTTTTTAGAGGTTGGGTTTGCATCCTTATTACCCATTTGTGTCTCCTGCACCTTAGCGTGGGGCTGCCATGTACGATTCGGTCAATAAATGTTTGTTGAATGAATTCTTCACTGTTTTAATGACATAAATTGTAACACATAGCAAGTTAATGTTCAAAAACAGTATAAATTGATATCTGTAGGGAAAACTTTTTTTTTTACTAGGAAAGAATATTAAATAAAATATTTTTACTGGCAGGAATTGATGTTCTAACTTTGAACAGTTTTCTTATTTGGTAAATTGCTCTATTCTTGTCAGTGATGTTTCAAAATGGCAATTAGGACTTCATGTAGTGAAAGAAGTAACAGAAACAACAAATAAGAAAAACTCCAAACTGGGTGCTACCTATATATCTCAGTGAAATTACTAAAGCTACATTCAAAGGAGGAATTATTGGTTTGGTAGTTCAGTATAAATTAAATTTATACACTAGCAAAGGTTAATGAAAGAAAACGTTACATATATAATAAGCTAATTACATTTATTCTGTATAGGTATACATAGGCATTATATTGTATCACACAGGCATATGTAGGTTTATCTCCTACTTTCTGGTAGTCTCATAAATTACATATTACAGTTGGTAATCTTTCTTCAGAGTTTCTTCGTATTCTTTTTTATGAAGTCTATATAACTTAATTCAGATTTTTGCTCATGGTAATTATTGTGCATTTAAAGTAAAGGAAGAATGTTGCTTCAGGTGTATTCCTAGGACAAGTGAAAAAAATAAAAACAAAGAATTAAGGCCAATCAGCTTTCTGCCTGTTGACCTTTTCCTTCTGGGGCTCCTTGATCAGTTTTGAAAGGGAGAGCTGGTTCCAGCCCTTTCTGGGGGAGCTGGCCTGGTGTGACTGCAGGTTCAAATCGGGCCCAGGAGTGTCTTCTCATCCTTCTGTGGTGGTTCTGCCAGCTTGCTGTATGGCTGCCACAACAGTAACCCTGTGCGTGGCTTGATTGGTGAGGATTTACATGTGTGCTAATTAGAGTGGAATAAATGATTGGCTGTTTGCTGCATTGCCATAAAGGGTGCCCAGATGTACATACTACATGAACATAATGTGCCCAGGCATGGCGCATCAAAGTTTGTCAGCTGCATTACCTCAGCAAGCTTAGGGCCTGTCGCAGAGAATTTACTGATAATCGTCCCCTATGATTTAGTGTCTTACTTGGTGAAAGTGAAAGACCTCAAAATACTATCTTGGCAACAGAAATTTTGATCCTTTAGGAAAATAACAAAATGTGCTTGAAATTAACTGAGAATGAATAGATGACTTTAAGCTATCTATATTCAAATGACTTTTTTATATTTTGAAATATTTGGTAAAAAAATCAAGTAAATTGGCATAATTGAATAAATTTAATCTTAAAAATTGCATAAACATTAGTCTTGTAGGTTGTATTAAACCATGTTAAAATCATCCATACGTATATGAAAGATGTAACATGAAATGAGTTCACTAAAATTCCAAAAAACACGTTTCTAGAATTTAAACTTTACTACATATATATTTAAAAAGTCATAGTATATCCTCTTTGCAAATGTACAACTTAGATCAAAAATCCCCCTTGGCTGCATTTATGCACAAAATCTGTAATATCTGATTACTTTGACAAGTAATTTTGTAGTTACATGTTCACAATATTGATAATATATTAATGTACAATGATTAAATGGTTAAGCTGCCACATTAAAGTTATGAGCAGGAACATTTATCCAGCAGAGCTAGGCAGGAACGAAGCCTGTCCATTTACAGAGGGCGTTATTCAATCTCCTTGCTCCTCTGAGATGCGAGGCTGGTAGCATTGGTTCTTAGCTTTGATACCATGCTGCACTTGAATGACCCAGTTCAGTGATAAGGTTAAGTTAATTACTGTATCTGTGCTGTGCAGCTTCCTCTTGATTACTGCTGAGAAAGATTTTGATGCCTTTTGCTTTAATTAAGCAAAAGGGAATGAACAGATATAATTGGTTTTTGAAATAATCCTGTCATTATCAAGAAGCATCATGTGTTTCTTCGAACTTTGTTTCATGTACTTCAAGAAGCAAAATTCGTTGGAGGGAATGGAAGTCTTCCTGTTATAGTCTACACCTAAATGTTAACATATTGACATTAATGTGAATTAGGAACATTTTAAATTTTTTAAGAAATTAACCTAAATATGTCTTTTTGTAACTTATGTTTAAAAGGCCGATAATTGTTTTGTATGTTCACATACATATACTAATGTAACTTCTAATGCAGTTTTGTGCTTTTTGCATTTGTGATACATTTTTAACTCAGGTACACTTTTCTTTCTTTTTTTTTCCTTCCTTTTTTATTTAATGGTAGTACCGGGGATTGAACGCAGGGCTTCTTGCACGCTAGGCAATTACTCTACTGAGCTTCACCACTCCAGTCCTTTTTCAGATTTTGAGAGGGGGTCTTGCTGAGTTGCCCTGGCTGACCTCAAATTTGCAATCCTCCTCCCTCAGCCTCCCTCACTAGCTGAGATTACAGGTGTGTGCCACCCACCCAGCTGGACCCAGTGTTAAATTAGGACAGATAAATTTTAATTTAGAAAAGTTTACCACAAACTGTGGTGGAACATGCCTGGAATCCCAGCCACTCAGAAGGCTGAGGCAGGAGTTTGCTGAGTTCTGGGCCAGCGTGGGCAATTTAGCAAGACCCTGTCTCGTAAAAAACCAAACCAAACCAGACCAGACCAGACCAGACCAGACCACACCACATTGCTGGGGATGTAGCTCAATGACAGAGCTTGCCCCATGCATGAGATTCTGGGTTCAATACCAGTTCTGCAAAAAAGAGTAAATAAATAAATTAATACATAAAAATAAATACTTAACTTTTCATGGGATTTGCACATTACCTCTGTTTTATTTAATTGATTTGATTAATCCTGCAGAGTTTATGCAAATTAATAGAAAAATAAAAAGGTGAAGCTGTATACTCATTTGGTATAGCATACTCCTTCTAATTTATATTTTTCTCTTACACTAGTATTGATTTTCCCTTTAATATTTTCATGTGGACCAGGGATATAGCTCAGCGGCACAGTGCCTGCCTGGCAAGCGCGAGGTTGTGAGTTCGATTCCCGGTGTCAAAAAAAAATGTTGTTTTTTTTCATGTAAAATTTTTAATTGAGATTTCTCTTGTTGTTTGAGTAGAAGTGTTTAATTGTACATGTTTTTCAGGATTTTTTTTTTTCCCTAATGAAGATATCTAAAATATGTGAGCAATATGGTTTGGGAAAATGTTATAGGTTTTTCACTGAGAGTTTTACCTCTATTCCTTATAGATGCCTGTTCTTTTCTCACAGTTTCAGACACTGTTAATGTTGTCCTTATGACTGTACTGTACTTAACTGTGGGGTTGTCCACATTCTCTCTTTTCTGAGTAATATTTCTGGGGTGTGTGTGTGTGTGTCTGTTTGTGTGTGTTTGTGGGGCTGGGTGTGGAACTTAGGGCCTCCTACATGCTAGGCAAGTGCTCTAGCACTGGGCTTTACCCCCGAGTCTTGAGTAGCATTTCTGTAAGCATACCTCAGTGATGCTAGATTCAAATGAGATAATAAGAATGTATTTTTAGCAGTAAAGAACTATTTTAATTTCTTGTTATTGCCTAATGCATGTTTCCTAATATTCACCTAGCTCACAAGTTGACAATCAAGCAATTTAATAATTGTGTTTGACTTTTGTTCTCGGAGAGTGAAAAAACTGACTGAATTTTAGCTTATGATTATGATAAATCTTTCATTTTACCAGATGATAAGAGTCTTTTAAAATTGGCACACTTTTTTTAGTGTCCTGTCAGAAGGAGACAACATTTAAAAATGAATGAAACATTGCCTGTATAGACTGTCCACTGACCCTATTCCATGAGGAAGGGGTAAATCTCCCAAATAAGTCACCTGAAATTGAGATTTTAACTAGTACTCAGTTTTAAAATTGGGTATTTTGCTTGGCAGAATAATCCCCCCTGCCCAAAGTGTTCATGTCATTCCTCAGGGCCAGGCATATAGCTCAGCAGCATAAGCACCTGCCTGGCAAGTGCAAGGTCCTGAGTTTGATTCCCAGTACAAAAAAAAAAAAAAAAAAAAAAAAAACCTCTGGAACCTGTAGCTACATATTAGTTTTTTTTTAAACATGGCCAAGGCAAATTAAGGTTGCAGTGGAATTTAAGGCTGCTCATCAGCTGAGGTTACAATAGGAAGATTGTTACGGTTTGTGTCTGGATGTCCCCCCAAAGCCTCATGAAGTCAAGGGGCAGGCTTCTGGAATTTGTGATTGATTCGTTGTCTAGTGCCTGGATTATGGGTGTGAGTGCTATGCCCACTCTGAAGCGGGCAGCCTGCATAGAGTGTAAGGGAGAGAAAGAGGCTTGCTCTCTTGTGCGCCTCCCTTTTTGCTCTTGTTGCTTTTGCTTTTTTCTGCCTCCATGGACTGTTGCCCTGGTGCCATGTGCCACCCTGCCTTGGAACCAGCCGAGTATGGACTGAAACCTCCACAAACTGTGAGCTAAATAAAACCTTTCCTTCCTTAATTTTGGGCGTCAGGTATTTTGTCTCAGCAACGAGAGAAAAGTAACCAAGACAAAGATTATTTGGGTTGGTTCAGTGTGATCATCACGGCCCTTGCCTGGGGAGGATGGTGCACAGGGCGAGGGCCTGGTGATGTGGTATGGAAGACTCACCTGACCACCACACTGAACACGGAGGAAAAGGCAGGGGGGTCTCCTTCAGGGTACAGATATGAGTGTGGCCCACTGACTCCATAATTTTAATGCACTTTGGATTGAATTTTGGAACTGTGTATCTGTAAGATAATAAATTTGTGTTGTTTTAGGACACTAAGTTTGTGGCAGTTTGTTAGAGTAGCTCTAATACAGTTATGCATTTTGTCATTCAAAGCAAAATTACTTATTTTAACAGGAACTGTTTTATCAGTTTTTATTTATTGTCTTTATTGTAAACTTTAAAATACTATGTGTGTGATTTGGCCCTGGCTTCATTACATATGTGTCTGAATGTTGTCAAAAGGGCTCAAGGTTGGCCATATCAGAGGGCATTGTTCTGAGATCTTTTCATTGACAAATTGAAAACATGCTTATTAGGGAGGCAGTTGTATTTAAAGTTACAAGTTCAAGTTCATGAACTGGGCCCTACATTCTCAGTTACAGGTTCATGTCCTAGCTCCTGCATCTTACAGGAAAATAAGATTAGTGTCTTATCTAAAAGTCGAGAAGTGATGTGTAATAACTGATGAGTCAGCGAGTGTACATGGCTTAGGAAAACTGAAATGCTAGCCCCGCACCCATCAGTATTAGGATTAAAACCTTTGGTTCCAGCCCTAAGACTTGAGACACGGGAGTGCCGCGTAGCAGTGGTTAGGAGACACGAGAGCACTCTCCTTGGGTTCTGTGGAGCTGGCGAAACGTTACCTTCCTGCTGTGTCTGATCTGCATTTTCCTAACTTGGGGAACCAGAGAGAGTTGCTTCTTTTGTTCTGTAGCTATTTGTAGTCTCATTTTAGAATGAGATTACAGTAGTAGCTTGCATTTTCCCATTACTAGCTTGCTACATTTTAAAATTATTCTTATTGAGTATTTTAAGCTTAAAATATTTACTTTACATTTCTTCTAATCTCTGACGTGCTTTATCTTCCTACCAGTTCATTTAAAATTAATAAACAGTTAATTGAACACTCTGTGTTTGTAGTGGGCACAAAAAATAATGCATCATTGTCTATGACCTCGTAGTTCTCAGTGACACCAGCAGTGAGTCCCCAAGTAATCCTGTATAGGCTTTGAAAAAAGAGCTCTCAAGAGTTGTGACAACATGGCAAGGGCACCTGGATTGGCCTGGGGAAGTCACAGAAAATATCCCAGAAACATTGAGACACATGGTAGTTTTCTGTATGGATATCGGAAGAAAGGGCATTTTCTGCAAGGCAGCAGCTTGTTGGAAGGTGTGGCTGTGTCAGAAGCAGCTGCTGGCATGATGGGCCCTGGGTAGGGTCTGAAGGGGAGACAAGCACAGGAAGGAAGGCAGGTTGGTTTGTGAAATGCTTTGCATAGTGTTTGATGTGTTCATCCTTCTTCCTACAGTCATGGTGAACCAGTCAAAGCTGACAGGTCCTCCAGCCGTGGGATTTGTGTTTAAGAAACAGAACTCAGTGGCGGAGGCTTTCCTGGGGGGAACCAGCCTGAGGAGTCTGGCTCCCTGGAGAAGGGAGTCCACCCCGAGGCCTACACTCTAGGCTGGGCAGGTGAAGGCAGTGAGAGGAGAGAAGAGGCTGCAGCTGAGAACTGTTTTTTTTTTTTTTTTTTTTAAATATATATGCAGAAAGGACAGGATCGAGGAGCCAGCCACGGGGAGCAGTGGCAGAGAGGGAAGTATTTTGAAGGCTACTGGGAGATAGCTGGTGGATTGGCTGGATAAACAGGCTTTGAAGTGGAGAGTAGTAGGAATTTGTTTCAGGGTGTATTGAGCTTTTGATGTCTGTGGATTATCCAGAAAGAGCTATTGAGATTAGAAGTAAGGTAGGCCTGGAAAAGTAGCAGTGAGTCCCTAGCACATATTGGTGTCTGAAGGAGAGAGCACACTGAAAGAAGATGGCAAGGAAGAGGCTGCGTTTGGCAGGAAAATAAAGTGGAAATGCTGGGTTCCTGTGTATGTTCCTTCTCTGTATTTGCCCAAAATGGATCTGCGGAGTTTGCCATATCCTCTAACATCTGAGCAGAGGACCTGCTAGATGTTGTAAGATATCTCCGTCACTGAGAACTGCATTCCCACTCTTCATTTTCTTTGTCTGTACAGTCCATATTTTGGTAAAAGATCTCCAAGCACACTTGTAAATGTAAGATTCCGTACCTCATATTTTATTCCAGGTTAGGACAAGAGCACACGAAGGATTAGGAATAAAGAGTTCAAAGATTCTCCGTAATTTTAGGACTTTTTATTCTTAAATCTTGAATATATATTGAATTAATATTTTCATAATCTTTCTTTAAATTAGTAAATGACATGGAGACAATTGTAAACATTAAAAAGTTGGTGCTGTTATGTATCTGTTAAAATCCCAAGAATTCATTAGATTTACCTAGAACACCTTAACATCTTACTTTCCTTTTATATGTTGCACTGACAATGCATGTTGTGGTCAGTGTTATGTTATTAAAACATACCTTCAGTTAAATTTTAAGTAACTAAATAATGGAATTTTTAAATACATAGTGTATATATACATATACATACATATATTAGTTATTTCTTAGATATTCTCCTTCATTAAACAAATTTGACAGGCATTTGGAAAACTTTTCTTAGGTTGTTTTGTCTTGATATGTTAACATTAATTAAGAAATAACTTCCCATGAAGGAATTAAAAGAGAAATGTCTTTTTGTCTTTTTAAATCTTTTAATGAATAAAAGAAGACATAGTATCTCCCAAATTTTGTAATATATGTCCAAAGATACCATTCTACAGAGAATAACCTGTGTTTTAACAGTGTATGATTTCCTACTGTTTTATTACAGTTAGGTGTGTGACAGTGACACCACTGCAAATATTTGAAATTTAGAACAATTTATGCACTGTAGATAAATTATTGTGCAATAGCCATTTCTTTCTAAATGACAGTTAATACCCTTTGAATATTACGTTTCACATAATATAGCAGAACTAAAAGTAATGATCGAAAGACTTATGTTAGTATGTGACATTTCCTAGACAGCTTAAAAGAATTTAGCCTTGTATGCTAACGTTCAGAAATTTTAATCATGCCTCAACGTAGTAACTGTTTATATAATTCAGCTGAGGTGGCAATTTTTACTTTTGGACATATAGAAAAGCTTTTGGAAAAGTTGCTTTCTCACATCAACTAAAGTTTTAAAAAATGAGTAGTTTATTTTAAAGAATGTTTTACATTTTAAATAGAATAGTCATAAATGGTAGCTTCATTTATTGTTGGAAAAAGTATAATGGGAAAAATTAACTTGTCATACACCACAGCTCAGCAAAGTCACTTTTTCATAAGTCTGTGGTCACAGTATGTTTTTTGCAGTTCAGCATCTGGCTCTGTGGGATACTGATGGCTTCTAGGAAGAAAAGTACCAGGGTGAGCAATTACACGCAAAATGACAGCATAAAATATGATCATTGTGGTTATACGAAAGACACATTTATGAATTTTGCATGTCACTGTCATTTTTCTGCCAGTATTTTTTTCTTTTGCTTTGTTAGCGTAATAATTTCAGTAGAATTTATTTTTTCTTCCACAAAGTGATGAATACTGTTTCAATTATCCTGGTATTTGTTTATGTCATTTTTCTTTGTCAGTTTTGAAGACTAGTGGTTTGAAGACTAATAGTAACTCTTTTACTGTCTTCTGACATGTTATTTTGAACTTTATTTAAAAACTGAAGAATTTAAAAAATTACACAGCAGTTGTTTTTTTTTTTTGTGGGTACCGGGGGGTCGACCTCAGGACCTCGCGCGCCCGCAGGCACCTGTGCCGCTGAGCGATATCACCGGCCCCTTTTTCGTATGTGGGATCCGGGAGTCGAACTCGGGCCCTCGCGCTTGCCAGGCAGGTGCTTACGCCGCTGAGCCATCTCACCGGCCCCACAGCAGTTGTTTTATAAGTAAAATTTTTTATGGTTTTTAGTGTTTTATCATACATAGATTGAATAATATTTGCCACCTGGAAATGTATTATGCCATTAGTTTCATCATAATACCAGCAAGCATTTTGAAGTGTTCTTTACCATATCAGTTCTCAGATTTGATAGGAGGTAAAACAGCCTGACATGAGTCAAATAGGTTTAGAAAGTGGGTACATTTCCTTTGTTTTTGCTTGCAGAAATACGTTCTACATATAGTAAATCTGCTGGTAGTTTCAGCAGGGGAGTCACTTGATGGCAGGAATCTTATGTGACCCTTGTTATGTTCTATTGTGAGTGGCATCTGGTCTCTTCCAGGCATCTCTGCCTGTCTTCCAGGCCTCTTCTCACACTGTTCTTCCTTGAGAACTCTATACATAAACCAGTGATTTTTAGGGTTTATCTCTGAGGTCCTGCTCTCTTTCTTTTAACCTATACTTACAGTATCCCTGTTTACCAAAAATACTTTTTAAAAAACTGGTTAAGTTTAACTTGAAATTGAAGGTATGATTCAAACTCTATTTAGTCCGTGAAGACATTCTTTTTGTTGTAAACCATCACTTCTTTCTTTGTGCTTCTGTGTTGTATTCTGTGACTCTATCAGTGTTATTATACAATTGTGCTTTGCATACAGAATATTGATTACATGTTTGCTTTTAAAAATCAATTCTACATGTTTACTGAAATATGACTATAGACTAGGCATCATGCTGGACTTTGAGTGCTAAAAGGGTTTATGTCTCCTGCTCTGGAAGGCCACATAGCCAGTACAGCTCCAGTGTAGTAAGAACCACGGTAGGGGCACGGGATATGAAAATGACTAGTCAGGGTACCTGACTGCCATTTCAGGGTTTTCAGTGGCTGCTGGGAGAGATGGCAGAACAATCACAGAGGGTCCCCAGAACATTCTGTATTAGCAGGGCCACTGAAACTTCACTTTTAACTGTTTTACCGAGAATCTTTGAAAAATTAACTTTGTTGTTTTCTGTTTTTGAAATAACTGTATAATACAATTTCATATTCTCCTAATGATGCTAGATTACCATTTTGTATATATTGGCAGAATGGACTCTAAAGCATCATCTTCTTGGCACATTTGACGTGGTGAAAGGTATTTTCAAATACCTGTATGATCCGCGATTGCTTTGCTTTGTGGTTGTCCTGTCTGCTCTATATAATTTTTCTTCTCTTTTTCTATTTGACTACTATCAGTGATCTTGCCTATAGTAAGTAGTATAATTGCTATTATTTGCTGTCAGTAAGAAGCTAGAGAGCCAGATTTATCACTGTGTGTGAGTAAAAGGACAATGGGTCTGAGTTACAAATTTAGACATTCCTTCAGTCACCATACTTAACCATAGCCTTTTAATGTATATTTTTGTTGTACCAAGCTCTTTTGGCATGTTTTAATTTTTAGTTGTGTCTTGAAAGGTGAGCCTGCTCCATCTGTGAATGTTTGAAGTGACAAAGTTGTGACGGAGTTCACGTTATTTCTGTAGCACTCATATTCTGCTCTAACTTGTTGTATATTAATGTGAGAATACTTTTTAGGTGGTTTACTTTATCCATTTTATCATAGGCATATGTTTGGTTATGATTGATTTTGAATAAATTATGGTACATTAATTTTATTTATTAATGGAAGTAGGTTTACAAATACTGTTTGTGACGTCCTGTGAATTAATTGCTCTGTTTATTTGGCAGTGAAGCAAGTCTAAAACAGTTTCAACCAGTCAACATTTAACCAAGTGCCTTGTATTTGTTTGGGTTTGCATATTCATGATAAAAATAAGTTTTGGCCCTACCCTGAAGGAACCAAAACTATAATTGGTGAATCAAATAAAAAAGTAGCACAAATTTCTGAAGTCAAAATGTCCTAAGAATAAAAATTAATGAATGATGGATAGTTGTTTTAAGTAATCAACAATAAATTATCTGCTAATTTATGATGCAGACCTGTGTATCAGGAACTTGTTTGTAGGTTGGCCTACTTATTTTTATATGTTAATTTCAAATATGTTGAAATATATTACATTTTAAATATGGCATTATTGTTGTCTTCACTGTGTGAGTTTTAATGCCTATTTAATGATTTTTTAATAAAAGCCCTTTTATACATTTCAACTCAGATGTTTACAAAAAAAAAACTAATAACTTCAAATTGATATCAACTTACTGGCTAATATTATTTTACATAGATTTTGGCCAGATGTTAGTGGTGGCAGAATTGAAGCAATTCAAAAATTTATATCATGTTTACTACAGATTTTTGTTAGCTAGTATTTTTCTGCTGTGTTCTACCTATTGATTTCATTTTTGGAGATAATACTAAGAAATGAAACAGTAGTTACACTTCTGTGGCAAAATTAAGAAATGGTCTGGGAGCCAGCTTGTTTAAAAAAATACTCATCATTAATTAATATTCATATTATCGAATATGTATGAATATAAGTAGTAAGAATTGCTTTTACAAATATATTTCTAGAGATTGGAGATCTAAAAGATAAATGCTAGTTCATGAATTTTATTTGGAACTTAAATCCTAAGCACTTAAATTGTTGAAATTGTTTTATTTTTATTAGTAACAATAAGATGAAGCTACTTTTGGGGTGAATATTGATCACACATATATCATGTGCCTATATAGAGAGTTGTGTAAATAGAGAGTGAGATATACTATCTCTTATTACTTTTATTCTTACATTTATCTTTGAAAAAAAAAATCACCAAGGCCATATATATGCACAGTATTGGTGACAGTGTGTGTATGTGTATGTATGTGCCTGTGCCTATATGCATTCATACATATATTTTAGCATTTACGGTTTGGTCCAGGTGTTTCCAATCTGTCCTTTTGGTCTTAAATTTTAGGTATGTAAAAATTACATGTACATTACATGTGCAAAAATGACAGTAAAAGTCAAAATATTTTATTTCATAGTGCATTTACTTATTTGTGACAATTCCTATTAAGAAATGTTTGGACAGAAAGATTATAAGTGAATTTCTTTAGCATTGGTTTGGATAGACAGATTGTAAGTAAAGATTGTACTCCTGAGCTAGGTAGCGACACCTTTTTTTCAATTTAAATACTGAAATAGCTTACAATTTTGTGATTCTGTGTTGCGTACACAGATATGATATATTCAAGATGAATCAGCATAAACAATTTACTTATTTCTCATAACTGTTTCTCCTTTCAGTAATAAAACTGAGTTATACACAGATCTAAAAACCACAGATATGATATCTTCAAGATGAATCGGCATAAACAATTTACTTATTTCTCACATTATAACTGTTTCTCCTTTCAGTAATAAAACTGAGTTATACACAGATCTGAAAACAATCAAGAAATACGAAGTCATTTTACTTAAATTTCCCTCATTTAAACAATTTCTATGGCCATTTTTTATAGTTAACCTAGTAAGGTTTTATCCCCTTATGTTTGTTGTGAACTAACATCTAAAACAAACAGATAAAAGCCCCCAAACTAGAGGTTATTTAACAAATATAACTTGTTTATTTTTACAAGTTTTCCATGCTTTTTATTTTTATTTTTATTTATTTTTTTTTTTTTTGTGGGTACCGGGGGGTCGACCTCAGGACCTCGCGTGCCAACAGGCACCCGTGCCGCTGAGCGATATCACCGGCCCCTTTTTCGTATGTGGGATCCAGGAGTCGAACTCGGGCCCTCGCGCTTGCAAGGCAGGCGCTTACGCCGCTGAGCCATCTCACCGGCCCGATGCTTTTTAATTTTATTACTTACCTTTAGATATGTGTTTAAGGCTCCTTTACTTTAAAGCACTTGTCCATACATCCATCCATCCCTTTTTTATTTAATCCTCAATAGCTTTATTAGTTTATGTACAATGAGCAGCATCCACTTAAAGGGGATTGGGTGGAGCTTGGCAAATCTATACACCTCTGAAACCATTCACATAATCAATATTTTAGAAGTTTCACTTAGCCCAAAACATTGCAGTGCAGCGCACACTTTCCTTTCTTTGGAAGCCAGCAACTGTGTTTTGTCACCGTGAACTCGTGCTAAATCACTTAGCATGCACTCTCACAGAAAAGCCTTTGGGTGGACGTACGTGTGACAGCTTTGGGGAGCCGACCAGGAGTAAAAAGCCTCAGTTGTGTGCTTTGCTTACCTTTTTAAAAACTGATTTTTGAGGTTTTGGTTTTTTTTGTGTAAGTCTTGAAAATTTTTTGTAAAATTTATTTTTGCACTATTGTACTAAAAATGCTATTAATGTTAATATTTTAAAATATAATTGGTTTTTGTATATGATATATTAGCCTTATATCCTGTGAATTTCCACAGTTCATTTATTCAGTGTAGTAGTTGCTTTTTTAGTTCCTGATAATTTTCTCTGTAATTATATCATCTGTGAATGATAATAGTTTTACTTATTATGCAATCTTTTAAGTATTTCTTTTTTGTCCCTCTTTATTAATAACGTTTCTTAAAATTATTTTTTCTTTTATCAGTATATCTTCTTTAGCATGTGCTGGTCTCTTTGAATATGACCTGAGTCTCTTACATGTAGCATAGAGAGATCTTTTCTTTAATGCAGTCAAATAACCTATTTTTGTAGTAGCATTTTATTACTACTGAACATAATATAGTTTTCTGGATTTACATTTTCAGTTTTGCTCTTATGTGTTTCATCTGTTTTCCTTTTATAGCCTTACAGTATTTTGTTTTCTCTTTATGTATTTGACAGTGTCTTTATTTTCTTCATTATTGAACATAGTTTTCCTGCATATAGAACTCTTGATTGATAGTTTTCTTTCAGCACTTTGATCATGTTATTCTTCTGACCTCTTTCCTCCATTGTTTATGATAAACCAGCTTCTACTGTACTCATAGTTTTTGTATTATTTTTTCCTACTTTAATTAAAGTCAGCTGTTAATTATGCTGCTGGTTCTTGTTTGCGATCTTACTGGTTTCAGGATTTCACCATTATTTTGTTAGTGGCTTGGCTGACATTTTCAGATATAGATCTCTTAGTATTTATACTTCATGATGTCTGTGGAATTTGTATCTGTAGGCTAATGTATTTCATCAAATTGAGGGAATTTTCAGCCATTATTCTTTAAAGTACTTTTTCTGCTGCCTTCTCTTTTCTCTGTCCTGTGTGGACCCCCCCATCTCTTGATTTCCTTCCCCTTTGAGAAAGATCTATCTTCCTATTATCTTTTATTTTGTTATTTGTTTATACTTTGTGTTTTTCATATATGAGAAACTGTGCAATATTTACGCTTGTGTGTCTGATTTATTTCACTTAATATTATGGTCTCAAGGTACATCCATTTTCCTACAAATGACTCAGGTTTATCTTTCTTTGTGGCAGAATAGTACTCCATTGTGTTTAATACCACATTTTGTTTCGCCGTTTATCTGCTGAAGGATACATAAGCTGATTCCAAGATTTAGCTATTCTGCCTAGCAACAGCTATGTGACCTTGGCTATAGTAATAAAATCAGCATCGATTATAACCTCAAATACAAATTTAATATTGATAAACCCTAAGGACCAAGAAAGTACCACCCTTAAGTGTAGAAAAGAGATCTATAATTATTGTATGAATCCTAACACAAACCAAATATTGACCTACTATTTACCTAGAATAAATAGCTAATAAATGGAACAAGTTTACCTCTTCTATCAATAGAACAGTATTCAACAGCAATAACATAAAAATAACTAGCTATCTAGGGATCCATAAATCTTAGTTACACAATTAGTAAAGTGTAACTAATGTTACACTAAGGTAACTAAGGGTAAAGGGAGTGGGGAGCCAAAGAATGAAAAAAGCAAAATGTAAAATTTCAAAATTTAATCAATGGGATATGAGGAGGAGATGTAAGATACTGGGTCCTGTTGAGGGGTAAAACGAAGTTAATATGATAGAGAATAGTCGTGGGAAAGAATCAATAAGATAAAGAAGGAAAAAGGGTAAACAGAGCAAAACCAGGAAATAGATAATGAAAGGAAGGGTAGAAGAGAAAAGAAGATGCAAGTAACCAAGAGGGGGGAGAAAAGAGGGAGAAAAATCCCCTAATTCCCCAAGACCCTGATGAAGGAAAAATAAAAGTAATACAAAACAAATTAAGTGAAAGAGAAAACCCTTGTGTTACCGAATGAGTGGGTTCTCCTTATGGTCTGGAGTCTTGGGATCCAGCCAGGCACGGTTTTCTATGCCTGGCCTTCCGCTGTGGGTTCCCAGGCGCCCTCCCTGCTCGAGGCCGTGTGTGTCCTCACGGGCCGTGGTTGCGGTCCAGTCCGAGGCGCGTCCTTGCTTCTGCCGGTAGGTGGGGAACACAGTCAGCCCTCTGGTCTCTGCGGGGTTTAGGCTGCGGGGCGCGGTTCAGGTGGGGTTTTGGACCTAATGTCTGCAGTCCTGGCGTCTGGTTTCTCCCTCATTTCCCCTGGCATTGTCCTTATCCAGGATCATGTTGGTTGTTCAGCCCTAACTTCTATTGCCCAGTGCTGTGGGGAAGGAAAATGGAGAGGCCGACTGGAGTCGGTGGTGGTTACGCCCTTCAGTCAGAGAGCACCTGACTGAACGGCTACGTTCCACGAGCGCCTGCTCGTGTGTGTGGGGAGGACGCTGCCCCAGCGGGCCTGTGCCTGCTTGCTGCTGTGGGGCAGGGATGCAGCTGGTCTTGTGCAGGTTTGCTTGCTCTCCCTAGGGTAGGGTGCTGCTCTTTTCCTTTCCATGGGCGAGGGACACCACTCTCCTGGTCCCAGGCCACTTGCTCACGTGCATGAGGGTCACTGCTCTTCTGTTATGGGTTGCCTCGGCTTCCTCTCATGTGTGAGGGGCGCAGTTTGGCTGGCATGGGTCTGACTCCTCCTGTAGGGGACCTGTTTAATTTTCATGAAGCATAAAATACAAATGCTTTATTGGCAACACTGTTGGACTTTTGAAATATTGAGAACATGTATCAAAATCAGAGGAGTCACAGTGCTGGTGGTTTTTTAAAAAACTTTATTGCTGATGTGGCTTGTTTGCCCTGTGCCTAAAGCTGGGCTTTGGGAATTGGTATCAGTGTTTGGTTTAATTGCACATCTTTTTCTTTTTCTTTTTTTTTTTTGAGATATAATTTACATGCCATGTATTTCGTTACATTAAAGTGTACAATTTAGTGCTTTCCAGTATTTTCACAAGATTATGCAACCATCGTGACCATCAAATTCCTGTATATCTTCATCCATTCAAAAAGATGAAACCATTAATATACTTGTTTGTTCTATGGATTTGTCTATACAATAGACATTCCGTATGAACTGAGTTGTATAATTTGAACATTTTTATGTCTGACTACTTTCAGTGAGTATATTTTCAAGGTTCATCTGTGTTTATCATTACTTCATTCACTTTTATGCCTGAGTAAGATTCCACTACATGGAACTGCCACATTTTGTTTATGTATTCATTACCTGATAAACATTTGCTTTGTTTCTATTGATTGGCTCTTATGAATAATGCTATAATGGACATTTGTGTACAAGTTTTGTTGTTAATGTATGTTTTCATTTTTCTTGAGTATGTACCTACAAGTTGTATTCCTGGGTCATATTCTTATTCTGTGTTTAACTTTTTAAAGAATAGCTGAAGTGTTTCTCACAGGAATGTAATTTTGTATTGAAACCAGCAATGTATGGAGGTTTATTTTTCTTCACATTTGTGAACAATTATTTTCTATTTTTTATTATATCCAGTTTAGTGCATCTGAATGAGTACCTAATTATAGTTCTGATTTTCAGTTCCCTAATGACTTAAGAAATGATGTTGAGCACTTTCTCAAGTACTTAGTTGCTACTTGTGTATCTACTATCTCAGAAAATGTCTATCTGAACCATTTTCCCATTTTTTGTTTGAGTTGTCTGTTATTGAACTGAAAGATTTCTTGTTCATTGTGGATATACTTTTATCAGATATATGATAAAGGATATCATATCTTCCCCCAATATCTTCTCCCAGTCTCTGTGTTGTATTTTTTTATTAGTGTATATTTGTAATACATCACAGCAACATTCATTTTGGGGAATTGGCACATGTATGTAGAATATCTTGATCATTTTCCATCCTTGTACTCCTTCCCTACCTTTTCCTCTTCTCTGTCTTTGACCCCTTTCCACACCTCCCAAGTAGTCTGCTTTTTTGTTTCTATTTATCTTTCATTTTACTCTTGTATTTATTTATGCGTTAGATTTAGGTTTCTCTTGTAAGAGAGATCATACAGTATTTAACTTTTTGCCTCTGACTTATCTCACTTAACATTACGATCTCAAGATTTTTTCTGCAAATGACACAACTTCATTTTTCTTTATTTATTTTAAAGACGCCCTCACCCCCAATTTGCGTGGTCTAAAAACCATGGAATTTATCTTTGCATGGTTTATAGCCTGCTCTGTTTCTGTTCAGGTGTTCATCGATTTATACCTTGCATTTGTAGGTGCCTCCATTATGTACATTTAATGGTTGTAGAGTGATTTGGATGTGGATTTTGTTCAAACTTTGAGCCCATAAGACTATTGCTGTGTGCCTTTTTCCTTGTGTGTGCATTGGGAGACACACTGACTAGAGTGTTTTCCAGCCTGCTGTAGTTTATTGTACTTTCTGACATGTTCTCTTGGGTCTCCTTTGTACTCCTCTTTGTTCAGTGGAGATATGAGATGACTGGAATTTCTGTAGTTCTTTCTCTCATCTTTTTCTTATAGAATGTCCTTGTGAAATTATTTGCTATTCTGGCTTGGGAGAACTCTTTTCTACAACTCTCTTATTAAATTGCAGTTTTTTATTGGGGTGAAATTAACATAATACTATCCAAGTTAAAATGAATTCGTCAGTGACTTTTAGTAGTATATTCACAGTGTTATGAGAACATTGCCTCTGTCCAGTTCCAAATTATTTTCATCACCCCAAAAGAAAATCTTGTTTCTATTAAGGTACTGATTTTCATTTCCTATTTCCTCTCGCTTCTGGCAACTACCAATCTGCGTTCTATCTCTGTGGATTTATTTATTTAGAATACTTCATGTAAATGGAATTATAAAATGTATGACATTTTGTATCTGACTTCTTTAACATAGCATGGTGATTCTGAGTTTCATTCATGTTGTAGCATGTTTCATGTATCCATGTTTCATTCCTTTGAGTGGCTGAGTAATATTCCAGTGTATGTTTATACCAAAATTTGTCCAACCACTCATCAGTTTTTGGACATTTGTGCTGTTTCCACTTTTTGGCTACTGTGAATAGTGGTACAGTGAACATGCATGTATGTGTATTTGAGTTCCAATTTACGCTTCCTTTGGGTAAATACCTACTGGTAGGAGGGGATTGCTACTCTGAAAATATAATGAAAGGTTGAGATACAGTATTATTAGAGTTGATTAGGGATCATACTTTCCCCTTAATGTCTTAATTATTTCCACCTCTGCTTTTCCAGCCTGTGCTTTCCTATAGTTTGTGATTTGGTTATTTAAAAAAAAAAATTCTGATTAAAAAATTTTTTTTTAATTTATACACGTTTGCAGTACATAATGCTTACATTCACTGTGGGCAGTTGGTTCATGTACGTAACGCACCTTCATTTTTTTTACCCCCCCCGCCCCCTTTTCCTCAATTTCTTGGTCACTTGCCCACTTCCAAAAGGTCTATTTTCCCTCTCTCCACCTTTCTTATCCAAAAGAAAGCTCTGTAATTTTCCAAGATTAAATACTTTCTGGTTTGTTGCCTTTGTTTGATACGCAGAATCTTAATATTGTTGTTTGACAATTATTTTCTGTCTTATACTTGTACTTTAGAAGTTACTATTCTTTTTGTACTGCCCAAACTGGATATTCTTGAGTGAGACATTTCTTCAGCAGTTTCTTCTGACCCAACCTAACCCTCCTGTCTCCTGTTGAATTCTAATTGCTTAATTGTATGTAAAACCTTGAGTAGTTATTCCTTGGGTACCTAGGGTACTCTTCACTTTTATTTTCAATGCAACCTTTTTCTCTTTGTTCTTCATATTGGATGATTTAAGTTCACTGATTCTTTTCTTCACTAATTCCATTTTGCTATTAAAACCCATTTTTATTTTGTTTTAAAATTTCTGATATTTAAAATTTACATTTTACTTAAAAACTTTTTTATCACTTTGCTGGGGTTTCTTTTCTTCTATTAATTCCTGGGATATTTTCTTTTCTTCATTTAGTATAACTATAGTGGTTATTCTAAAACTAACTTCAGCATTTTGATACTCTTTTTTGCCATCTCTCTTTTTGCTTGATATGTGTTCACATTTTTTTCTGGCCCTTACTATGGAGTAATTTTGGAATACATCTTTTTTTTTTTTTTTAATGCGGGTACCGGGGGTCGAACTCAGGACCTTGCGCTTGCCAGCAGGCGATTGTGCCACTGAGCAATATCACCGGCCCTTTTTTTTCCTTTATGTGGGTACCAGGAGTTGAACTCAGGACCTCACGCTTGGCAGGCAGGTGCTTGTGCCGCTGAGCCATCTCACCGGCCCTGGATTACATCTTGGACATTATGAATTTTATGTTGGATGGAGTTTAGCTTTAGTTGTATGATTTCAAAAATTGTTGTTTTCATTGTGGTAGATATTTAAGTTGATTAGCATCAGATAGCAGCTGTCATGTGCAGTAATCATTTGCTCGTATCTCTGATTGTCTTGGATCTGCATTGTCCCTTTCTGTGCTTTCAACATCCAAGAACCATAGCTAAAAGAGTAGTTTAATACAAGAACTGTGGTAGATCATCTCATCAAATAAAAGTGATTTCAGGGCCAGTGATATGGCTCAGCGGCATAAGCGCCTGCCTGGCAAGCGCAAGGTCCTGAGTTTGACTCCCGGTACCCACATAAAGGAAAAAAAAAAGGGGCTGGTGATATTGCTCAGTGGCACAAGCGCCTGCTGGCAAGTGCGAGGTCCTGAGTTGGACTCCTGGTACCCACTTTAAAAAAAAAGTAATTTCAGCTAATCCCTCGCAGAATACTGTGAGGGATTTAGTGTGTGGAGAACTGAATACGAACAACCACCAGGTCTAAATCATTACTGGTAATCAGTTACATCTCAGCCTGGGGATACTATGCATGGAAAGAGTAACTTTCCTTTTGATATCGAACTAAAAAGCAAACAAGATGTACAAGCCAAATTATGTAGTTACGCGAAGCAGTAATATATTGAGAAGAAATTTTGGAATATGTACATGTGTGTTTACCTTAATTTACTCACAAAGTAATTTGATTAACATGATCTGTTTTGTCACCAGTGAACATTTTTTGTCCTATCTTGTCAGGACATGGTCAATTATGGTGTAACCCACACATGGAATTAAAGCATGGCCCACAAAGTGATCCTAATTTGGTTGGATTTTGAATTGTATATTATAGGCTAATAATTTAGTACAGATTAATCTTTGTAAGGAAATATTAAAACTTTAATTTTGTAGAACTCTGAAAATATTTGGTTCATTGTATTCCATATTGCAATATAAGCATGCATTGGAGGAAATATTAGTTGTGCGTATGTTACATAGTCTTTATTTGTAATATTGTAGTTCATCTCATTGGAGGTGAGAAGTCATAGTAATTTTCTAAGGGTACAGACAATCTATAGAGAAGCTAGGGTTTATTGCATTTTCTACCTGTTTTTATTGGGAAACCAGGGCTATTTACTAAATTCATTCAAAAACAGTTAAGATTAATTTACTCAGCACAGCTTTACAGATTTTGATTTTCTATTATGTCCCAAGCACTGGTCTAGGTGCTGAGAATATCATGATAAATGTGTTTTTTTGCCTTGCCTAAATGAATGTAAAGGAAGAACATTCAGAACACCATGAAAGGGCTGGTAGTCAGTGTAGGCTTCGGCTAGAGTACTGGAACTGAGATCGTTTGCCTCTGGAACTGAGGCAAAGAAGGCTGTAGAGTGAATGTTGGTACATGGAGCCCTTTGTTTGCACAGCCTCCACTTACTTAGACCCTTGGGAGGAGAGATCCTTTGTGGTTATATATAGTTTTTTGTATTTTAGAAAGGTTACATATTATCTTAAGTATTAAATAACTCTGTACAGTCTATGGGGCAACATTTTGTAGTCTAGTACATTCTGTTTCTTTGGCAGAACTAATGTATGTACAGCACAGGCACATAAATGAAATATCTGAAAGCTTCATGGTAGGTCACTTCTGGTTTGCCATCTTCATTATTTTTCAATGTATAGTGAAGTGTTGCCATCTTCATTGTATATCAGAAGGGAGTTGTAGGCAGGTGGCAAGGCACCAAGTAGGGTAGTTAAGGAAATCGTGATTCATCCTACAGGTGATGAGAGTCATTGGAAGTATTATAGCAGAGAACAGATTTGAGGATGGCTTCGTGGAGGGATTATGAGTGGAGTGGCTCAGACAGGACCTTTAGGGATACCTAAAACATTTGTGGTGTGTATGCCGGGTTTGCACAGAACAGTAAGTGGGAAGGACAGTTGGGAGACTTGCTTTCATGTGTTTGTGATAATGAAAGAATATAGCAGTAGGGCTAGAAGTAAAACTAAGTACAAGGAACTGTACGATTTGGCAATTAATTTCATGTTAAAGAGAGTCCCAGAGTTTAGAATGAATAATTGAGGAAATGTTTGGGGCATTGCGGGTGAGGTAACTAACCCATTGAAATTTTTGTATGTGACCTAGAGAAATTCAAGAAACGAGAATTTGAAGAGAACACATTTCATTGTGTTCTACCGTTATGGGCTTTCGGAAAAAGTATCACTAGGTACTTAAGAAAGAGATTTGGGAAATTTGATGAATGAAAAGCCACATTCTGTAAAATGAACTGATGACCCAATTTGTATAGGTGTTTGTTTGGAATGTAGGACTTTAGGTTTAGCACTGGCCCTGTCAGTGATTCTCCTTTACTTTTCTTTCTTTAGTTTTCTCATCTTAAGTCGTATGCCTTCTGAGAGTTTTCCCATTCAAGTTGAGGTGTGGAACTCTGTGCACCTCCATTCAGGAAGCTGCCAGCCAAGCTTCTGAGGACTCACACAAAGTTTGTGACCTCAATGGTAGACTTGATATTTATTCTAAAGAGAGGCCTTGCAGTTTTGGGAATGAAAGCAATGATGAGGAAAGAGTGTGCTGCTGAGAAGGAAAGGCAGGGCAGAGCTTGGGAGATCTGTCACACAGAAGACATGGACTGAGGCAGAAGAGTGAAAATGAGGAAGACATGAAGCAAGCAAAGAGACTCCTTGAGCCCTTGTGGACAATGCGTATCCAACATGCTTCAGTTCACGGTCAAATCAGCAGTTGCTGGGAGGTTTTGTCCTTTCTGTTGCTTACAGTGCAGTGTGCCCAGTGTTTCCAGGCTGGCCACTAGGACAGGCTTTGATTTGAACGTGAAATCTAATCCAAATTGCTGAATCATTATATTGCCTGTCAGGATATTTCCTTGGTCAGTGCCCAGTGTTTAATGTGGACATAATTTATTGCTTCTACTAAAAGGAAGCTACTGCTGCAGCGGAGGGGCGGTCTCTCCTGTGCCATTGGGGTTTTATTCATAAAGTCTTTGCCTACACCAATGTCTTCAAGGGTTTTACCTATCTTACCTTCCAGCAGATTTAATGTTTCTGTTTTAATATTTAGATCTCTGATCCATTTTGAATTTAGTTTAGTGCATGGTGAAAGATATGGGTCTAGTTTTAATCTTTGGCATGCCCAGCACCATTTATTAAACAGACTATCTTTCCTCTGTATATGGTTTTGGCTCTTTTGTATGTGTCTGGTGTTATTTCTACTGCTTCTTTTCTGTCCCATTGATCCACATGCCTATTTTTGTGCCAGTACCCTGCTGATTTAATTACTGTAGCTTTATAGTATAACTTCCAGGTTGGAATTGTGTTGCCACTTTCTTTGTTTTTATTTCCTGGGATTCCTTTTGCTATTCTAGGTCTCTTCTGATTCTACATAAATTTTAGGATTGCTTTCTATAGGTCTATGAGAAATGATGTTGGAATTTTAATCGGGACTGCATTAAATCTTTATGTCAGTTTTGGAAGTATAGCCATTTTGATTTTGTTGGTTCTTTCTATCTAGAAACAGGGGATATTTTTCTATTTTCTGATGTACTCCTCAATTTCCCTTTTTTTCTGAAATAATTTTCATTGTAGAGGTCTTTCACTTCCTTAATAGGTTAATACCTGAGTATGTAATATTTTTGGATGCTGTTGTGAATGTTACTGTTTTTCTAGTTGTCTTTTTAGTGATTTCATTATCAGTGTGTAAGAATGCTGTTGATTGTTTTGTGTTTATTTGTATCATGCTACAGTGCTGAATTTGGTTACCACATCTAGGAGTGTTTCGGTGAAGTTTTTTGGGTCTTGTAAGTAAATGATCATGTCATCTGCAAATAATGATATTTTGAGTTTGTCCTTACTTTTACATTTCCCTTTTATTTCTTTATCTTGTCTGATTGCTCTGGCTAATATTTTGAGAAATACGTTGAACAGGAATGATGATAATGGATATTGTTGTCTTGTTTTTGATTTTAGTGGGTGGCTTTCAGCTTTGCCCCATTTAATATGATGTTGGTAGTAGGTTGGCTCATAAATGGCTTTTATCATGTTGAGATATAGACCTTCTATACTTATTTTCTTCAGGTTATTTTTTTTTTTATAATGAATAGGTGTTGGATTTTGTCAAAGGCTTTTTCTGCATGTATTATTGAGATTATAATGTGATTTTTATTCTTGATTCTGTTTATGTGATTAATTACATTTATTGATTTGTGTATGTTGTACTATCCTTGGATCCCCAGGATGAAGCCTATTTGATCATGATGTACAATCTTTTTGATAATTTGTTGCATTCTGTTTGCCAGTTAAGGCTTTTTGCATCAATATTCATTGGAGAAATTGGTCTACAGTTTTCTTTTTTGATTGGATCATTCTCTGGCTTTGGGATCAAGGTAATGTTAGATTCTGAGAATGATTTTGGAAGTACTTCTTCCCTCTCAATTTCATTAAAAAAGGTTGGGAAGTATGGGTGTTAGATCTTCCTTTAAGTTCCTGTAGCATTTGGCTATGAATTCATTAAGTCCTGGACTTTTCTTTGTTGGTAATATTTTTATCATTGCTTCAATTTCATTGCTTTTTATTGGATTGTTGAAGATTTTCAAGTCTTCTTGGTTCAGCTCTGGCAATTTATATGTATCTGAGTATCTCTCCATTTCTTCTGAGTTCTCCAATAGTTTGGTATGTATGTTTGTGAAATAGTTGCTAGTAATTTTCTGGATTTTTGCAATGCCCATTGTGATTTCACCTATTTCATTTCTAATACCATTAATTTGCATCTTTTCTTTGTGTTTTTTTTTTTTTTTCCTTTGGTGGGGGATTAGATTGCTAAGGGTGTGTCTATTTTATTTATTATTGTCAAAGAATCAGCTGTTCGATTCATTGATTCTTTGTATTGTTTTTTTCTAGTCTCCATTTCATTAATTTCTGCTCTGATCTTTATGATTTTCTTCCTTTTTACAAACTCTGGGTTTGGATTGTTCTTCTTTTTCTAAGATCTTGAGATGAATTGTTAGGTTATTTATTTGGGCTTGTTCCATTTTTCTGATGTGGGTATTGGACCATATAAACTTCCTTTGTAGGACTGCTTTCGTTGTTTCCCTTAAGTTCTGGTATCTTGTACTGCCATTATTGTTTAATTCTAGGAACTGTCTTATTTCTTCCTTAATTTCTTCTTTGACCCATTGATTATTCAAGAGTGTCATGCTTAATTTCCATATATTTGCATAGTTTTTGTTGTTTCTTTTGCTGTTGATTTATAACTTTTATTCTACTATGATCTGATAATATGCATGGTAAAGTTTCGATTATTTTGCATTTGTTTAGGCATGCTGTATTCACTAGTTTGTGGCCTACTATGGAGAAAGTACCACGTGCTGCTGATAAAAATGTTTATTTTGTTTTTGTTGGGTGGAACACTCTGTACATGTCTTTTAAGTCCATTTATTCAAAGGTTTGGTTCAACTCTGATATTTCTTTGTTGATTTTTTTTTTTTAGTTGATATGTCTATTTGTGATAGTGCCATATTGAGTTCCCCTAGGATAATTTTCTTGATATTTATCTGATCTTGTATGTCCATTAGAGTTTGTTTTATGATGTTGGGTACACTGTTGTTTGATACATATATGTATTTTATAATTATCATCTCTTTCTGTTGAATAGTTCCTTTATACAATATATATTGTCCCTTGCCTCTTTTGATCAGGTTTGGGTTGCAATTTAATTTGTTTGAAAATGGGATAGTACTCTAGCTTTTTTTTGGTGGTTCCTATTGTGTGAAATATTGTTTTCCATTCTTTGATTTTCAGTTTACAAATTTCTTTTTGTGTTTAATATTTGCTTGTATAAAGTATACTGTTGGATTTTGTTTCTTGATCCATTCTGCTAATCTGTGTCTTTTGATTGGTGAGTTGAGTTTATTTACATTGATATTTATAATTGGAAGGTATTGACTTATTCCTGCCATTAGATTAATTTCCTGTTGCTGTTTTGCTTTCTTTCCCTTTATTTAATTGCTAGCCTTATCTGATGTATTCATTTTATAGACCTTTTGGCATTAATTAGCTTCATTGTCTCCTCCTAGGATATCCTGAGTATTTTTTGGAGTGTTCCTTTGGTGGTTATGAATTTCTTGAGGTTTTCTTGATCATGGAAGTATCTTTTTTCTCCATCAATTTTTAAAGATAATTTTGCAGGATGTACAGTCTGGATGGGAACTTATTCTCTTTACAAGCTTGAAACACTTCATTCCGTGCTCTCCTTGCCTTTAAGGTTTTGATATCTATTGTAATTTTAATAGGTTTCCTTTATAGGTGATTAGTTGCTTTTCTACAGCAGCCTTTAAGATTCTGTTCTTGTATTATATTTTTGTATTTTAATTATTATGTGGTGTGGAGTAGTTTTTTTTTTTCCCCCCTGATCATGGCCATTTGGAGTTCTGTATGCTTCACTTATCTGTATGTTAATTTTTTTCCATGTCTGGAAAGTATTCTGTTACTATTTATGTAAACAGTTTTTTATGCCCTTTGTGCTGTCTTCTGATTTCTCCCCAATTCCAGTTATTCTTACATTAATCCTCTCTGAGTCATCAAGTCATCTAGGAGTGTGGGATCTATTCTATGTTCTTTTGTTGTTTTTTTTTTTGTTTTTTTTTTTTTTAACAAGATTTAATGTACATTTATTCTTAACATGTGGAACATATAAAGATTTTATACTGAATAAATGATATTCATTAAGCCAGAGGAAAAGGAGGAATTTACATCAAGTTTTTTTTTTTTAAACTACATTATCTTGAAATACAAATGTGGATTCTCATCACTGAAAAATCTTTGAAGTTGTGTTTCGTCCTTTTAGCTGTATTTTTTCTTTTTTGTCTGTACTAGTAACCATTTTCTAAATCAATCCATATGCAACCATTTCCACACCTTGATTCATGAAGCAAATTGGGATCAGCTGCTCTCCCAAAATAGAGCATGACTTTATACATACAGAAACTTGTACATTACCCTCTTTTTTTGTTTTTTTTTGTTTTTGTTTTTGTTTTTTGTATTTTTCTTTCTTTTTTGGGAGATATGGCCCTAATGAAAAAATATATAAAATAAAAATAAAAAATTATTTAAATCTACTATCACTTCGTAGTTACCACATCATGAAAAAGAAACTAAAAACTTTGTACTAAAAAAAAAAAAAAAAGAAAAAAATGAGGGTATGTTTAATGTACAACTTCTATATACATCACAGCCCACAGGCAGTAAAAAAAATATTTAAAAAATGATTAAAGGAATTGTGAAGAACTGTCATGTGGAGGCCGAACGACAGACAGCAGACGTGGTGGTCGTGGTGAGGAAGCAGTTTCAGTTGATCACTGTCAGGGATGTACTTTCAATCCTAACTTGAAAAACATTGTTTTTGCTCCTAGCCTAATGTGACCATTTTCCTGTGGAGAAACCAGTATCATTCATGGTTCTTATTACTGACTGACACACCTCCTTGAGCCCCTATCTATTTTTCACTCTAGAAGTTTCTATTGCACAGAGCTTTGGGTGATGGGACGCAGTTTTTCATTCTCTGAAGAATAAAAAGCATAGAAAATTGGTAACTTTTCAAAAATATGGAACGCTTCACGAATTTGCGTGTCATCCTTGCGCAGGGGCCATGCTAATCTCTGTATCGTTCCAGTTTTAGTATATGTGCTGCCGAAGCGAGCACTCTTTTGTTGTTTTTAAGGTGTCTCTCCTTAATTGATCCTTGTCCATAGCCTTGTGCTCTAGGTCTGACACTCTCTCTTCACCTTGGTTCCTTCTGCTCCCCATATTTTCAATCATGATTTTAATCTCCTAGATTTTTGTTTGGAACTTTGTTATGGATTCCCATTCTTTTCTATGCTGGGCCTTCATGTTTTTTATCTTTTTATTTTAGCTGCACTAGATGTTTATTAGTGTCTTCTCTAGACTCACTGTTCATTTGTTTCATTATGGTCATCATGTGATTGGTTCTAGCTTCTTTAAATTTGTAAAGCATCTTATAGAACTATTTTAATTTCATTGGTACCCTTTCAGACCTATCGGCTATGTAGCTTATTATTATCTCCCCTTCAATGCCCCCTGTACCAATTCTAGGGGAGACTGGAGATTTTGGGAGCATTTTGTTGCCCTGTCTTTTCATGCTTCTGCTATTTTGTTTGTTGGTTGGGTAGTTTGTTTTATGGAGAGATTTGGCCCAGTGTCCCGTTTTCTGAGAATGAACCACAGTATTGTTTATGACCTTCCAGGCAATCCAGGTATTGGTATAGAGGGAAAACCAGTTGCTGTCCAGTTCTATGTTACCTTGTGTATGGAGTAAATTCCGAACAACATTGACATCAAATGTCAAGTGGGTTTTGACCGATCCTATGAACCACTCATGAATAGCCCGTACCAAAACAAAGAGGACTCTGATTTTAGTGACGACGTTTACGCCCCCCTTTTATTGAACTATAGTAGTTCAGAGCAGTGATTTCTGATGGCTGTTGGCAGTGGTGCTAGAGCTCAAACATATCAGTAGACTGTATGACTTCTTGCGGACGGCCCCCTCTGTTGAGTATTCCCACTGACGCTGGCCCTGTGATTGTCCCTGTCTGAGCCTGGGACCCCCGGTGATCCCGGGAGATTCCTGTTTGGCCATTTCCCTTTCCAAGCCTGTCTCCCAGGGCCGTCTCTCACTAGGTGTCTGTGGTAGGGTATGACCTCAATCCTCAAGTGAAGCTCGCCTCCGGGCATTGATATTTTCTTTGCTCAGGTCAGTCTGTTGGTCGTCAACTGTTTCCTTGTGCCGTGGAGAACCCAGGGGGTTGGACAGGGTTGTTTGGTCCTGTGTCTTCCTGGCTCTGCCCTGGGGCTCGGTGGACAGTGGTGGTGGTTGGGGTTGGGGCTCACTCTCCCCAGGATTTCTGACACTGTTCTCGGTCCTAATGTACAGCAGTACTTAGTGTGCCTGACCTTCCCATCTTCTCTTCCATTCTGTGACAGAAATTGTGTATTTCAATTGATTTGGAATTTCCAATATTTGTGAAACTACATGTTATTTATAAATTACAATATTCTCATATAAGGTTTTTCACTTACATTTTTTAATATTCTCTATAATGGCTTCTCTTGCTAGATAAAACCAAGAAGTGCCCATCTGGTTGAAAAATAGACACCATGACAAATCATTTAATCCCTTCACATTTTAATAGTTATGTGTTTCATTTTTCCCAGTACGTGGAGGAATGCTGCCTTGTATTCTGGCATTTCTTCAAGTATCTGCTACCCTTCACCAAGGCATGTGTCTTTCTGAATCTGCATCCACTTCATTTGTTTCTGGCTCACTGCTACTTCTAGTTTTTGTATCATTGGTAATTATTTCTTAATCTTGCCCTGTAGCGGATATTTTTCAGCATTGATTACATATAATGGATTTAACCATCACTCTGCTTTTCTGCAAAGAACATTGGCGACTTTGACCTATCTGTAAAATTATTGTTAATCTAGAAATGTATTCCTGTTTCCACATTCTCCAAAAGGTCCTGTGGAATTGCATAAGGAATGATGCATTAGGTCAAAAGTTTTCCCACTGCTGGTAGTATAGAAGGGAAGGTTTAAATGAGGATTTTTGTTAATTGGTCATCGAATATAATAATGTGAAGGATATGAGTCCAAACATTCCTCTTTAAGAATCATGCTTTGAGGGCCGGTGAGATGGCTCAGCGGCTTAAGCGCCTGCCCGGCAAGCGCGAGGGCCCGAGTTTGACTCCCAGAACCCACATAAGAAAAAGGGGCCGGTGATATCGCTCAGCGGCACGGGCGCCTCCTGGCGTGCGAGGTCCTGAGGGTCGACCCCCCGGTACCCACAAAAAAAAAAAAAAAAAAAAAAAAAAAAAGAATCATGCTTTGAGCTTTGCTTAATAATATTCTCGGTTTGTTTTCCTGGATAACCTGTGTGTTAATATTTTTAATTTAGGGGGCTGGTGAGATAGCTCAGCAGCATAAGCGCCTGCCCGGCAAATGCGAGGTCCTGAGTTCAACTCCCAGTACCCACATACGAAAAAAGGGCCAATGATATCGCTCAGCGGCACGGGCGCATGCTGGCGCGCGAGGTCCTGAGGTCGACCCCTGGTACCCATCAAAAAAAAAAAAAAAAAAAAGATATATATATATATATATATATCTTTTTTTTTAAATTTAAAAATAGTTTATCATAAAGTATGCATTGAATGTTCAGACTTACCTTTAAATCTTAATTATGTAATATTTCATCTCCTTCCTTGTCTTTTGTTCTGGCGGACTCACATTTTTTCTTTCTTTCCTTTTCTTTTCCTTCCTTCCTTCCTCTGTTCCTCCCTTCATTCTTTCCTTCTTTTCTCTCTCCTTTTCTTCCTTCTCCTACCTTTTTAATAGAGGAGGAAAATATTTTTGATCAGTGGTTTTCTGAGGAATCTATTATGGCAGCTTAGAAAACATAAACAAATGCTCCTGCATTTTCTACACCATGTAAATCTCCAAATCTCATATAAATTTACAAAGTCACTGTAATTTTTGACAGTTGTTTAGCAATTTGCACAAAAATAATGGAGATTATAGATTTTTAGTGTAAGTAAAACTATATAATAATTAAATTGTCCAAAAGTTGGGCCGGTGAGATGGCTCAGCGGCGTAAGCGCCTGCCTGGCAAGCGCGAGGGCCCGAGTTCAACTCCCGGAACCCACATACGAAAAAAAAAAAAGGGCCGGTGATATCGCTCAGCGACACGGGCGCCTGCTGGCGCGCGAGGTCCTGAGGTCGATCCCCCGGTACCCACAAAAAAAAAAAAAAAAAAAAAAAAAAAAATTGTCCAAAAGTAAATGGACTATTTTACAGGATGATAAGTTTCCTTTGAGAGAGGTGATACCTTCTTAAGATGTAATTCAGGGGAGTCATTCATGGAGCTATACTAGTTGAATAAAACTCTTGTCTTGTTCTGTGATCTGATAATTTTATAGGTGGCCAGTTGATGAATATTTTTGGCTAAATAAATTGTATTCCACTAAAGTCAAACACAGTGATTCAACTGTTCCCAGTAAGTGAACCAAAGCAATTCAATTATTATTTTTCTGGAGTGAATTTTTAAGCCTTTTGAGGATAAACCCACTTAATGAAATGCAAACACATTTTCAGTAACTAATTAGGTATAGTAATAAAGTCAGAAAAGTTTAATTTTGACATTCTATATTTTGGAAAGAGAAGTGTACTATGCATAGCTAATAGTTTTCCAGTTATTTTTTTTAGCCCTTATGTGTATATTAGGCAGCTTTTATTTGTAATGGTCAGAAGTTTTGTGAACATTCTCATGTGAGAGCAAAGGTGGGAGTTTTGACAGACTAGCATTTTCACTTTTCTCCATGTGTTTTAAAGTCACATGTGTGTGTATTTATTTATATAAAATCTGAGTGTTTGCAGTTTGTTGCTTTTAATATCCTATTTAATATTTACAGTGGGTAATTTTGAAATCCACTGAATAATTAAATGTTTAATCAATTTAATTTTCTATACTACTTTATTTAGATCAACCTAATAAACATTGAGATAGTTCCAGTTAATCAAGTTTTACTGTATTTTGGTTTTTTTTTTTTTTTTTTTGTGGATACCGGGGGTCGACCTCAGGACCTCGCGTTCCAGCAGGCGCCCGTGCTGCTGAGCGATATCACCGGCCCTTTTTGCGTATGTGGGTTCCGGGAGTTGAACTTGGGCCCTCGCGCTTGCCGGACAGGTGCTTACGCCACTGAGCCATCTCACCGGCCCTGTATTTTGTTTTTAAAATAGTAGTTACACATAGGTTTATGATTTATTCAACACATTTCTCAGCTTCAATTAAAATGTGCTTAACTATTTTTAATTATCAACTGTTAACTAGTCAAAGAGACTAGATTTTTTTCTCTGTGGCATTTATATAGGATACAATACTCGAGGTAATTTAAAGTCACCTAATGTACTTTTAAATTACTGCTTTAGAAAGGAGCTACATGCACTTCATTAGCTTATAGAAAAATTGAGTGCTGCAATAATTGTAAATTACAATATGTGATACATGCTTAACCCTCTTTCTATACTAAATACTCTTAACAAACTGAAGCACTTTAGCAACATTAAATCATTCATCTGGTATATATTACCAGAAACTTTATGTTATTCTTAATTTTTTTTATTATATTTTTTCTTTCTAAAGTAACCACATGTAATTTTTTAAAAAGTTGTTACCATTCCATTTTCCCTGTTTCCCATTATTAGATTTGGAAAAGCTAGTTTAAAAAAGAAGATACCAAAAATCTAGGATGTTGTATTAGACTTGTTGTTTCTGTTCAAAAATTATAAGGTCTGAAAGTGTCCCTCTTCAGTGAACACTGTGTAGTGATCCTGGCATTGCCAGTGTCTTCTGATATGTGAATGTCTTTTGTCTTCTGCAATCATGTCCATACTCACGAGCCCACACTATTAGAACTGAACTGTGCTGCTTTGCTGCGGGTCAGCTTTCATGGACAATTAGTGTTGTAACAGGACTTCGGTCATGAGTTGTCTTGAGTGTTTACTGTAAAGACATCTTCCTGTAGTTGAGCAGCAGTGCATTAGCTTCATCTTCTGTGAAGCATTTCGTATTCGCCTTTTCTTTGAGACAAGTCGAGCAACTGCTCTGTGTTCTGTGCCTGGCATCTTTTTTTGTGAGAAGCCTTAGGCTCTTCATATTTACTGGTTGTTTTTCTCTTTTTCGCATCGTGTTTGCTCTTATCCCCTCTTGGTGACTGTCAAAGGCCCACATCCAGTTATTCTTCTGACAGGAATGAAAAGAACTATCTTCCTGCTGTTCGGCTGTGTCAGTATCGACAAGTCGTACGTGTTTGATGCTTAGTAAGGGACTGGTTCCTGCAGTATGCGGAAGTAAACCAATAAATCTTCAGTGCCACTCCTCTCATTGCCACTTGATTGCTCTTTTTACTCTAAATATTACCATGGAAACAGACACTTATAGACATGTTTTCCCCCAAAATCACACATTTATGCAGGTTCTTGAAAATGTAGACCACTGTACCTCAATTAACCTTCTGAGATTGTCAGCTGATATTTGTGAAAACAGTCATTTTAATATATTTCAGTTGTGTTTTATCAGTTTTTGTTGTTTTACTTTGAAAAGTAATTTCTATGCAGGGTTACAGATTTTTAAATACAAAATAATATTTTTAGTATGGTAGTTTTCTTCTCCATAGGTATTTAATCTCTTATAGCTGTTTTTAATTTAAAGGGAGACTGCAGTTCATTGCCTTTAAGGAAAGAGTTTTCAGGTATCAGGAAATAAAGAAATTGGTATATTTCTCACTTGGTATATAAATGTGGTTTTGTTCCTGTTTTTTGTTCATGTTTACCATTTTGATTTCAATCCCTTATCTTTTTTCTTTTGTGAGAATAAAAGTGTACACACATTTTTGCATCTGTGTTATACATACACATATGTCTGCATTAATTTATCTTTATAGTATGCCTTCCTAAATAATTTGTCTTTATTTAGAAATTCCAGTTTCTAAAAGTCCCTGGATTACATTGATTCAAGGAAAATATGAATTTGGGTATGCCAGGTTGACATGTACAAACAAGGTTGGCATTTATTTTCAGTTTCTTTGAGCTTAGGAATGTCAGGGAAATTTCTCATCTCAATATTATTATTTTTTATTTGACGACTTGTACCACAAATCAGTTTTCTTTCTTGCATACCAATGATGTGTTCTCTCTTTTCTGTCTATTATAAATTTATGGGTTACATCACTTAGTTGTCAAATATTTAGTATTTTCAGAAGTGAAGATTGACTATGTTGCCCTTCACATATTGGCCTGGTATAGTGATACAACATTGGTTGATATAAAATTAACATTTTTCTTTAGCAATTAGCAGCTGGAAAAGCATTTTCCTTTAGCCCTTTTTGTAAAAATTTAGAACAATAATATGGAAGGAAGATACTGTAGGCTTTTCAAAATAATCTGGTTTTCTTTTAATGCAGTTAGGCGACCTCATTTTAAATTTTAAGGTTTTATGTTGTATCATATTTGTAGATATTTTCTATGATTTGCTGTTTTTGTTCCATGGCCGTTAGCTAATACCATTAAGATCAGCAAGTGGGCCTCCTCTTAGTTTAGTAAATATACTAGCTTAAAATGGATATGTGCTAAAGAAAGAGATAATTCATTTCAGTTGTGAAGACTGTAAGCCATGATAAATGATTTTCCTTTACAAAATCCCCCATCTCTGAGACAGTATTAGTTTTTACTTTAATTACCAGCTGCCGTAATGTTTCCTATCCATAACTGTCTCCAGAATGGACCGTCCCCGAGCAGAGGGTATGGCCTGTTTACTCAAGCGTTGAGAAGAGGGCCCAGGTTCTACCAAGTCTGAACTGCTGCGCAGGAGAGTGTCCTTCATTTAAATATTTAAATATTAATGTTTAATTGTACAGGAGAAAACTTCAATGTCATTTTAAGGATATGTAACTTTACCAGAGAGTCTTTGTGCATTATCAACTTTCGAGTTTCGTCTTGCATCTTAACATCCTTGGGAGGGATCCAGCCTTGTGGCCATATTGGAAAGTTTGTGTCTTTTAATCTTTTGTTTTCCTTTCCTTCCTACATTTAAAAAATAATAACAGAAAAGCTGTTGTCAGTGGTAGCCGTCTCAAAAATGGCTTAGTTGACATTAGCTGAAAATGAGCAGAACGACACTAACTACTAATTGATTACGGTAATTACACAGTCTTTGGCTAGTTTGTATTGGCAAACTCTATGTACTCCTGGAATAAATGTGAACTTGCAGAATGCAAGGAAAAGGTCACTCTCATTTGCATGATAGGCTTCATTAGAATATGCTAAGGACGAGACCTAGTGTTTTATGACTCCAGGTGATGAATAGCTACCATATTACTCTGCTAGTTGAAAGCATGTTTCAGTCACCTTAATTTACATGCTTTTCTTTTTTTAATTCCAAGGAAAATCTTTTAGTTTTTAGCAATAAGAAACTTAGTTTGTGTTTTGAACTGACTGGGTGTGTGTTTTAATAATACCTGTTAGGTAGAATTTGAAGGCTATTTCTATATGTAGGATTAGAATAATGATATTTTCTACATTAGATCTTCTAATGTTACAACTTTTGTCATTCATAAAAGAAAATGGCTTTTTAATGTTTGTTTGAATAAAATATAGGTTTACTCATTGGAGCTTTCATTTTAGATTTCAGCTTACACTGTTTAGTATGCTATTCACTTATTGCCTAGTGGACTTTATTGAATCATAGACTGCATTGATTTTCACTTTAAGATAATGGAATTTCATCACTTCATTAAATTTTCCCCTTAACATTTATATTTAATCAGTACTATTTCTGTACTGAGATTATTTTCTACATTTAAAGTGTAGGTATAGCTGTTATATAATGCCTATTTTTTCTTTAAACCTGCACACATAGGATGCTTTTTCAGTTTTTATGTCATTTATTAAGGTCAAAAGTTGTGGGGGTTATGTAGAAACAAAAGTAAGAACAATTCACTGCAACCCATCAAAATACATATTTTTAAAGTCAAGAGTTATTTTTCCCATTATATAAATATTCTCATTTATTGTGTCTGATCATATAGTGATGGCTCCTATTAGCTGTCATTATCCTTATGTTCTCATTATGAGAGAAAAATAGTCTTGGGTCCTAAAAGTGTCTTTATGAGAAGTATCTGCTCCTAATTAGCGGTGACTATAATCCGTTGGAACACAGGGTTAACGCTTTCTAGATATGTTGCTATTAGGAAGTTTCTTTATCTTTGAGAAGCCATTCCTGCTAGTGAAACTATGTTGAGAATGAAAAAGTGGACAGTTTTTTTTCTTTTATCAAATGTGGTTTTGTAATGAAATTGTACAATGAGCTTGCACAGCTTTTTAAAATATCATTGCTGCCACTGAATAGGTCTATAATTTATTCAGGGATGTTGGAGGCATTTTTGATTTATTTGTTTTTAGGGAAGTTTTGTTAAGGGAAATAATGAGCAGAGCTATTGTTAATCATTTACTATGAAACTCTAAAGAATGAAAATTTTGCATATCTTTAACACTGTTGGGGAAAATAAATTTACTCAGTGCTAATGGCCTATGTGTAATTTAAAAAAAATACTGTCTTACTCTGGAGAAAATGTAGTACACTCTTGAGTTTTGCTAAAAGCTAAACTAATCAATAGATAATTAGAAATTTATATGTATATATATATTAATTAATCGTGATTAGTTATCTGTAAAGATGAAAAATTAATTTTTGTTGGTCAGCACCATAGATAACTGCCACACTTTCTAATATTAACTGTTAGGCATGTATTTTCAAAAAAGAATCACAAATGTGCACGCAAGTGCCCGTATTGGTATACAATTACAACACACACACACACCTTTAATTATATATTTTGAAAGAATCAGACACAAGTTTTAGTCTTCATCATCTTGTTATAATACTGACTTTTAAATTCCTTGGAGGAGGTACATAATCTAGATTTTAAAAATTCTAGTAATTAATTATAGGCATTTATAATATTCTCAATAGAAAATATCAAGGGTAATTTTGCTATATTATATTTGAGAGCATTTAAAAGTGCATAAAGCATGAAGACAGTTATTTTAAAAATCTTTGTGTGTTATGCTGAATTTATGACAGTTTGTTGGATTATCTTAAAAGTCAATTGAATTTATGCAGATTAGAGTTATAAAAGTGAAACTTGAGGATGGATTAAAAACCAGATACTGTACAATGGTAGCCATGTCATATAAAGGTAAAATGTCTTTTTATGTTCATTGTTCACTTAAGAAGGAGAATGTAAGCATTATTTTTCTGTCCCTTCTTATATATATATGTACAACACTACAGAATTCTGTACTATTCTGGGTGAATACTGTCTGGGTGAATACTGAAAGTTGAATACTCGAATTTCTGAACCCATTTTCACATGTGTCATAAAAACTGTTAATTTGTGTAAGGAGATTTGAAAAGATATGTGAGCTTTTCCAGAGTTATGAAACTATGTTGTTCTTTTTAAAAATAAAGAATGTGTTCCTTAACATCTTCGTGTCTTGAATTTTCTTAGATGAGTTATAATGTTAAAGTCCCCAAATAATTGCATAGGACTTTGTATACTAGAATATTAATAACTTGCTTGAATTTTAGGACTTTGTTTTGTATATTTGGTATGTGGCATAGGGTTTATTGTGCTTGTTTTTCTATTTACGGCAGCCCAAGTCATAATTGTATGTGACATTGATATGTGTAAGTATCTTTAACATATTTTGTGCTGGCCTTTGTATCTCACTGCCCTTCAGTGAGATTAACAGAAATATAAATGTATTCACTGTCTACCGGAAAGCATTTTTGTATCTCAATGTTGGGAGGTATTTGCTTTACGTGTTGTTTAGTGTCAACAAGTTGTTTGCTTTCTACAACATGTTATGATTTTCTTGATTAATATTTCCTATTGCCTAAAGAATTTATCTCCCCAAAGGTATGGTATATGCCTGATTGTTATTTTCAATTCTAGAATTTAGTGATGCCTGGAAGGGATTGGTTAGATCTTTTACTTTTTCATAATTATTTTTGTGCTCTCCCAGAGGTGGCGATGAATTCTAGCCACTCGAGGGTAAGTGCTAGAAGTAATGCAGTGAGGTACACGTTTCTGTAGTCAGTTACTGAAATGTTGGTGGTATTTGCCTGGATTTCAAAGCATATTCTGACTTTTGGACTACGTGTTATTTCTGTTGTCTTTTTTTGGAAGCCCATCTCCAGCTTAACTTAGAGAACCTACTTTTGACAACCATTTTCGGAGCTGGGCTTTTTTAGTTCCTGGAATAAGAACATGATGGTAAACAAATTCACTGAACCTAACTCCAAAAATCCTGCTGGTGTGGGATTTATAGTAATAAAGTGTTATATAACAGTCTGATCTATTTTAGTATTTTTAGAATAAAAAGACACCATGTAAAAACAAAATGAAAAATATACACTGCAAAATATTAGCAAAGCACTTTTATCTATGGCATCAAAAGCATTCAATTGAAGGAAATTCTATGTGTATAAAAAATATATGCCCAGACACTCAACTAAAATTTTATTATTTTTATCTTTTATGCATTTTGATATTTTTTACAGAGCTTCAGTTTAGAATATACCATTGTCAGGGCTGGTGAGATAGCTCAGCGGCATAAACGCCTGGCTGGCAAGTGCGAGGTCCTGAGTTTGACTCCCGGTACCCACATATGAAAAAAGGGCCAGTGTTATCACTGAGCGGCACGGCCGCCTGCTGGCACGCGAGGTCCTGAGGTCAACCTCCGGTACACACACACACACACACACACACGCACAAATGCCACTGTCAGTATTTGAAGAAAATATTAAATATGCTGTGTTATTTTTTTGTGGTTGATGTATCAGATTGCCATGTAGAGAATTGGCTCTTTGTATCTGTGGTTTCTGTATCTGTGGATTCAACCAACTATGGATCAAAAATATTTGGGAAGAGTTTTGCATTATTTTTATATTGCATTATATATTTTTAATATATTTTGTATTTTATGTTGCATTATGTATTTTTATTTTGCATTATTTTACTGAGCATGTACATTTTCTTGTCATTATTCCCTACTCCATACAGTATAACAACTATATACTTAGCATTTACATTGTGTTAAATTAAATATTCTAAGTGTCTAGAGATGATTTAAAGTATATAGGAGGATATGTGTAGGTTATTTGCAAATACTACACTATTTATATGAGATTTGAGGCATCTGAGGATTTTGGAATCTGCAGAGTGGACCTGGAACCACTTCCTCTCTGATATAAAATGGCTATTGTACCTGGTGGCTCAAAAGGCAATTTATTTTCTTAAAAATTTGGAAGGCAGAAATCAGTTTTACTGCCCACACATGAAGGAGTCAGCAGGGCTGCTCTCTCTTTGGAGCATCTAGGGAAGATCCCTTTCTCGCCTTTTGTGATTTTTGGATTCTGGTGGCAGCTGGTATACCTTAGATTATAGCCTTATCGCTCCAGTCCCCACATCCTTGGTCTCTGCCTTTCCTTCTTCTGTATGTCAGATTTACCAGTGCCTCTCTTATGAGCATATTTGTGGTTGCATTTAGGTTAGGGCCTACCTAGAAAATTCAGGTAAATCTTATCATCTGTAGTTCTTTAGCCTAATAATATCTACAAAGACCTCTTCTTCATATATGATAACATTTTTGTGTCCCAGAAATTAGGATATTGATATCTTTGGTGGTCTAAAGTTACTTCCCTTTGTGTGGGTATGCATACATCTATTAGATTTTATCTATTAATTTTATCTTCACTTTCAGGTTCAATTAAAAGAACTAAAAGGATGTGACCTTGTCTGTCACATATGTAGGGAAGAATAGTGATTGAATTCAGGGAAAACTGAATTGGTGTGTGGTCCAACTGCTGGGCTGGCATTAAGAGGCAAAAAATGTGGATGTTAGAGGCATTTAAGACCATCCCTGAATTAAAGGATGTGACCCAGGAATTTCCCACTATATTAATCTTTCTACTTCTCTTGGCCCCTGAGGCTTTCCTGCTGGAACGTGACTGGTTACCTTAGTGAGGTCTACAGGACCCTCTGTCTTCCATTACTAATACTGAAATCGTAGGTGTGTTATACTGTCTGGATGTCCCTCCAAAGCCTCATGCAGTCAAGGGGGCAGGCTTCTAGAGTTTGTGATTAATTCGTTGTCTAGGGCTGGGATTATGGGTGGAGCCAGCTGATTATGGACTGAAACCTCCACAAACTGTAAGCTAAATAAACCTTTCCTTCCTTAATTTTGGGTGTCAGGTATTTTGTCTCAGCAATGAGAGAAAAGTAACCAAGACAGATATTGGTACCAGGATAGTGGGGTCATTGCTGTGACGTTGCCTGGCCATGTGGCTTAAGAGGGTTGGGAATTAATTTGGAAAGGTTTTGAGAGACTGGCCTAGAGGCAGCCCCTATATGCTGGAAACTGTATTGGAGACTCTGGTCAGAGCCTGGAAAATCAGAGCATTGATGGAAATGCTGACCATTAAGATGAAGCTTAGAAGGTTTCTACTGAGAAGGACCGCATTGGCTGCTGGATCCCAGGTAGTATATTGTGCTTTGGCAGGAAATTGTTCTGCATTTTGCTTGTGTTTAGAGATATTATCCGGGTGGCAGAAAAATTTCAATGTAGTCTACTGTTGGGATGGTGGCATAGTTACTGTTGAGAACTTTTGGCCAGATCTATGTGTGAAATTAAGAGCAAAGAACCAGCAAGGTGATTTGAAGCATTTGGTCAGATGGAAGGCTCCAGTGGAACTGTGGGTTGCACGGATGAAACAGAGGAGAGGAGAATGTGGTTGTTGAGAAGAACAGGACAGTGGAAAAATGAACTGAAGCCTTTCATCTGTAGATAAGAGGGTATTTAAATCGCAGGAGAGCACCATTTTTTAGTCTTGCCATAGCCTGTAGTTAAAAGTTAATGGAAGCAAGGACTGCGATTGTAATGGTTCTCTTGATTTGATTTTTTTTGTGGGTACCGTGGGGTCGACCTCAGGACCTCGCGCGCCAGCAGGTGCCTGTGTCGCTGAGCGGTATCACCGGCCCCTTTTTCGTATGTGGGTTCCGTGAGTCGAACTCGGGCCCTCGCGCTTGCCGGGCAGGCACTTAAGCCGCTGAGCCATCTCACCGGCCCCCTCTTAATTTGATTTTAATGTAGTTTTTAGATATGTTTGTAATCAGGTTAATTAGTTAAAGTATTGTGGTTTTAACCTTGAATTTTGATCACCCTTTGAATATTTTGCAGAAATGAGTGCAATAAGATTTGTGTATATGTGATTGTTATATTAATGTAAATCTGAATAGATGAAGACATGTTAACTTTTCACAAATCTGCCACTAGAGACTATGGTTTAAGGAAATGTGACTGTTTATCAAGTTGACCAGGGATGGATTGTGGTGGATTGACAACTGATGGTCAACTTGTAACACCCAGCTGAACTGAATCAGCATAGTGCTGGGCGTGGAGGGCCCACCTGAGGAGTGTTGCCAGCAACATAAAAGGGAGAACTGGAGAGGAAGAGTTGGTGCTGTTGGTTCTCCTCGAGAAGCTTGTTGCACTGGCTTTCCTGACATGAAATCAGCTGTTCTCATCATCAGAGGAGATGGGGTCCTCACTGTGGCTGAGGATGGCTGTGGTACTTTTTGGGGGAGCTTTGGTCCTTACCTTGAGTGCCATTTCCTGGCTCCAGTGCAGATCTCTCAGCCTGCTGGCACAGATCCTTCATCCCGCTGGCTCAGTCTTCCTAGTTTCTATCACTGATCTTTGGGCCTTCCCAGTGTGGATCCTGATACAGACTTGCATGAGACATTGTTGTGGGCTCTGGGCCTCCAGTTGGACTGGTGACGGACATTGCCATGGGCTCTAGGTCTTCAGCTGGACTCATGCAGGACATTGCTGTGGAATCCAGGCCCTCAGCTGGATTCTTTGAGTCTTTAGTGTGTGGACAGATTTCTTGCACTTTTGCGTATGACTCTTTGGGTGACTATTACAAAATTATCCTATAAATTATGTGTCCTGTATTGTATTGTTTCCCTTGCAAACCCTGACTACAACAGTAAGCAAATAGGTTTCTTTTGGCTTCTGCACTGTGCAAATTTGATTATTGCTGTGACTCCCAAATCAGCTCAGGACCAGTTATCACTGTCACTCGCTTAGTTTCTGGAACCTTGCCTTAGAAAGTCTTTTGTCCAGTTGCAGTAGCTGGCAGGCAGCTACAAACATCACAGAGAATTGAAATCTCCACTGGTCACGTCATGTAAAAAGAGTCACTGTGACACATGAGGTGTTTATGGAGGCCAGTCAGTAGATAATGTGTAAAATTAAGGCAATAAACCAGCAGAAAAAATACATGTAGGATAAACCATGAATACATTGTCTATAGTGAAGTTGGGAAAATTTTATGTATTTATATGTGTAGTTGCATGTGAACTTGTGTATATTTTGGTATAAATGTACATATATACTTATAATGTTTTTATATATAAATGTATATATACATGCAGATACTACATGTAGACAAATAACCAAGCATATGTACGCAAATAGTTTGAATAACGATGTATTTATCTGTAAAATATGGGGTATAATCTAGAACAGTGATTTTTATCTTCCCAGGACTAGAATATACTGAAGGACAACTGTAACCTAAAAGATTTATATTATATACTGTCTGAATAAGAATGGGGAAAATGTAATAGTCTATGTTTAGAGTCAGGTTAGCCAAAAAGCAAGAATTTTAAAAAATACATACAGGACAGTGTGATGTAGTATGTAGAGTATGTAGGGACATTACATCTGATTCATATTCTCTCTCTCTCTACCCCTCTCCCCATTATATCCCCCATGTCTGATCTGTATATTTTAAATGATAGTTCCCTTGGCTGTCAAATACACATACAGTACCTAAAGCTTTTTAACAATAATGTATACCCTCTGGCATGAAAACAGCCCCTTTAATGTCAGTGATAGAGGAAAATCACTGTTTAAGAAGCTACAAACACCAGTGTGGGTGTTATCTGGAATCTGCCATTCTCTTTGAATAAACTGCCCAGCTGGATGTTATAATTATCTGGTACTACATGATTGGACGTGAAAACCTCGAATGAGATAAAGTTTACAAAGGAAAAGCAGTGTAGTTCTTGCATAAAATTCTGTATCAAGTGGCAAGAAAGAGATTGTAATTAGAAGAAACCTTGAAGAGCTTTTGAATGGTAAATTACATTGTGGGACAATTCTATATTAACCCTATGTTAATATCTTTGGTTCTTTCTCCCAGTGTGGTAGTCAAAGCTTTGCTTTTTATTGATTTATTTTTATCCTCTCTTACTGGTCTCTATAGTTGTTGTAGTGAAGAAGAAAGTTGGAAGACTTAAAGAGAAAAGAAAATACTTTTATGAAGTATGTTTTTGATGAAGAAATTGTCACATAAGGAAATCCTAACTTTCCCTCCTTACTGTAATATTTAAGAGGCTATATTTTCTTAAGTGTAAAAAGATAATACCTTAAAGAACTGTGAAATACTTGTCCTTTTTAAAAAGTGCAGTGAAGGGCCAGTGAGATGGCTCAGTGGCGTAAGTGCCTGCCTGGCAAGCGCGAGGGCCCGAGTTTGACTCCCGGAACCCACATACGAAAAAAGGGCCGGTGATATCGCTCAGCAGCATGGGCGCCTACTGGCACGTGAGGTCCTGAGGTCGACCCCCGGTACCCACAAAAAGAAAAAAAAAAAAAGTGCAGTGAAGGGCTGGTGAGATAGCTCAGTGGCATAAGCACCTGCCCGGCAAGCGCGAGGTCCTGAGTTCAACTCCTGGTACCCACGTAAAGGGAAAAAAAGGGCCGGTGATATTGCTCAGCGGCACAAGCTCTTGCTGGCAAGCGTGAGGTCCTGAGGTTGACTTGAGTACCCACCTAACAAAAAAAAAAAAAAAAAAAAAAAAAAGTACAGTGAAGCCAGGCGTGGTGGTGCACACCTGTAATCCCAGCACTTGGGAAGCTGAGGCAGGATTGCCGTGAGTTCGAGGCCAGCCTGTGCTACAAAGTGACTTCTAGGCCAGCCTGCATAGTGAAACGCTGTCTCAAAAAGACAAAAAAGATAAAAAGTGCAGTGAAAAATAAAGTTGAGACCAGTCTCTGTTTTTTGTTTGTTTGTTTGTTTGTTTTTTTTTGTGGGTACCGGGGGGTCGACCTCAGGACCTCGCGCGCCAGCAGGCGCCCGTGCCGCTGAGCGATATCACCGGCCCCTTTTTCGTATGTGGGATCCGGGAGTCGAACTCGGGCCCTCGCGCTTGCCGGGCAGGCGCTTAAGCCGCTGAGCCATCTCACCGGCCCTGTTTGTTTGTTTTTTGAGATACGATCTCACCATGTAGTTTATACTAGCCTTGAACTCACTATGTAACCCGGGCTAGCTTTGAACTTTTGGCAATCTCCTGAGTGCTGGGATTACAGGCATGCACCACCATGCCCAGCAAGGGCAGTATTTTAATAAGATTGATACGCAAAATTTCTGACTTCAACTACTTTTTTGTATAAAACCTATCTTTTATTTGGTTCAAATTAGTATTTTTAGGAGATAGTCTGAATCATAATATTTTCTCTTGCATTTTGTTGATTTGGTACTATTTTAGGTATTTTTAAAAGTAAAATCAAAGCTCAATGATGAAAATAATTATTTGAATAATGACATTTTATCTTTTTGTAGAATTGACTATATTAGTTTAGGAAGAGTGATAAGGTATTTATTTTTAGACATTTTCTTTTTTCTTTCTTTCTTTTCTTTGCTTATTTGTAAGACCATAGCTTCGACAGTTCACAGTATTCATCTGCTCTAATTTTTCTACTGAACTACCTCAAGGAGCAGAGCCTCATCTCTGCTTTCTGGGCATCTTGCCTGGTTAATCCCTATTTCTGTCTTGTAAATCCTGTAGTTTGCATAAAGAATAGTCTGTTTACCAGTAAGGACTTAGTAGATCTTGAAATTTATGTTCAGTTAATGTCTGAATTTAGAATAATTATAGGCAATGAGGTCAGTTAGGACACTTTTTTAATAGTTCTTTTTAAAAAGAGACTAGAAATCATAAAATTATAGCAGAAATTATGACAGAAGAACATGGGTGGATAGGTAGAAGAGGATAGATGCCAGAGCTGTTGAGAGGGAGAACCTGATAAATGAATGATGCACGGGTGATGCAGCTGGAGTAGTGAAGGCTGACTTTAGACTGGTAGCTGGAGTGACTGGCTAGAGTGGTGTTATATCTATAAGGCGGAGAACCCTGCAGAAAAGCAAGTTACAGGAACCAGAGTAGGCAGTGTGGGAGAGACGACAACACATTTGATTTTGTTATTTTGAATTTAAAATGACCATAGGGTATTAAAATATATTAAAAATATGATAAGATGAATTTTCTTTTCTGCTACTCAACTAGAAAAGTCTTAAATATTGTTGGCCTGGATTTATCCTACCTTGTCAGTTATGTATGTATATGTGATTGTGTTCACAGACATTTTAATTCTTGTTTAATGTTTTGGTTCTTCTTTAGTTTTAAGATAATCTGGTAATGTCTAAATGTCATATTTATAAAGTAGAAGATTCTCTATGAGTTAAATAACTAAGTCAGGTAAGGACTATTGTAAGGTTGTAATTTGAAGTATATAATATTCCATTTTAAGATAGGTAGTGTTAAAATCCTAATGAGTTGTCACTGTGTTAAGATCTGTGAAGTTTCCTAATTGGTATTCATACAAGTATTTTTAATAGAAATAACCTCTTGCAATCTAAAATGTTGTGAAAGAAATATTACTACATTACTTCCTGCCTTTATTTGGAACATTCTGTTTTCTTAGATGTTTGTATGTTATGTCTATCGTCTCTAAAATAGGTATATTATGATTTATTATATGCTTCCTTGTTTTTAAGATACACACTTTTGATATTTTAATGTTTTTGAAATTGTGATGTGTTTTAGAGTTAATTGGTAATTTGTTTTCTTTCCCCCTACATTTAGAATACTGTTGCTGAATCAATTGTGTATCTCAAAATTGATAGTCTCTAGGATTAAGTAAACTCATACATCGAAGTATTATGATGTACTACATGAAGTATTTATTATTGTGGGCCCTTTGATCAGTTAATTTCAGTTGCAGTTCTTTAGTCATTTCTCAATGTAGAATTTAGCTTTAACTTCTGACTACAAACACCCATTTATTTATTGTTTGACACTCAGGCAATCTCTGAAAATGTATTAATGAATTTATTATTCCTCCAAAATCTTTACTTTGTCACCTATTTAGTAAAATGGTATCTCAGTTATTACAGTGTGGCTTCCTTTATTAAACTAGTAGCTTCTGTGGGGGTGGATCCTCCTTGGTCTTTTTTTTTTGCTGTACTAGCACCATGAAGCGATGTATACTATGTGTGGGGATTAAAGTGGACTGCCGGATGGGCTCCTGACCTTTGACCTGTGGGCAGAATCACATTTTGTACCTGTGTGTGATGCCCTGGAATTTCCAAGGGCATGTTTGGAACTTGGTTGGACTTTGTTGGAACTAGTTACAATGAATTTTTGTAGCTAATTTCAGTATCTTTATTCTTTTAAGCAGCATGACAGTGTTGGTAGGGGTATCAAGAATAATTTACCTGCCATTACTACATTTATACATTTATTGTAGAATATTTGCAAATTATAGAGAAATATAAGTAACAATTCAAGTATAATCTTTTTGTTCAGTGATAATTACAGTGGACTTTCAGTATTGTACATAATTTATCTGTTTTCTCTGTGTTTTTACGTGACATGAAATAGGACAAATTTTTTCCCTCTTTATTCTAGAGTGTTTCTGTTTAGTTTCTGTAACTGAAATGTGGTATATTGATATATTTTTTATTGTAGGCTTCTCACTTGTCGTAGTGTTTTTGCTCGAGTGATAGGTTTAAATCAAGACCCTTCTAACTAAACCTGTCTGTCGTGAATATGTGGCACAGTTTTTCTCTTACTAGAGAGAGATATGCTTATTTATAAATGCGTAAATATCAATGCATATGCTAACAATTTTCTGACAGCATAGCCCAAAGGAAGACATTATATCTATTTCAGAGAAGTACAGCAGTAAGAATTCTTACAATTACTTGTAGAGTTATGAGAGTGAACTTGTGTTACAGTGTTTTCTCCAAGATGTATATTGAAATCAGTGTTTTTATTCCTTGATTGATTGGGCTTTGTTTTTTTTCTTTCTTACTACAGAGTGCCAAATGAATTGTAGGAGTTAATCCTTTTTTTAAATGGAACTCCAAGTTTTAAAACATCCATTATTAGTGATCTGAAATCAAAACAAGTTAAAGATCCTGAATGCTCAGCTTTGAGTAGCTATTTAGGTTTATATTTTGGATTATACCAAAATCAAGGCTCTAACCCACAAAGACTGTCATGTAATTGTATTATTATTACTACATTAAGTTTATGGTACTGGAAATTTAAATGTTGGCTTTCTTATTTCAAAAGCTGATGTTGGAGTTTTTAAAAAATGGGTAGGGTTTTAATTTTCAGCAAAGTACATTTTTATTTTCTACTTTGTACTCAAGTAGAGTTTTTGGAAAATTGTATGTAGAATGAGTTTTTATCTTTTCTGTTCTTTGTTTTTTTTTCCATCTTTTTGAGACAGGGTCTTGCTATGCCGTTCAGGCTTGCCTTGAGCTCACTTTGTAGCCCAGGCTGGTCTCGAATTTGCAACAATCCTCCTACCTCAGCCTCCCAAGTGCTGGGATTATGGCCGTGCACCACCACGCCTGGCATCTTTTCTGTTCTTCATGGTATTTTAAATATAACTACTCTTGATTTACTGTTGTATTTATTTTTTCCATACTTCCTGGAAAATTGTCAATTGCTTCTTATTTCCAGTTCTTAATACATCTTCCTTTGGGTGTTATCCATTATTAGTAATCTGAAATCAAAACAAGTGGTATCATTCATAGGCACCCACCAAGGAAGTGGTGAAGTTAACTGCTCCCAAACATGGGGAGTCCTGGTTGCACTTGAATTATACACACTTGCTAGAACTGCAGAATTCTTTTTCATGTACCTTTAGTTCTGTCTTCAGTATGGGAAGAAATCATTGCTTCTAAAAGTATCAAATGAATTTTTAGATAAGGTTACTTAAGACTTCAAATAACTTTGGCTAGTTATAGATGTTACCTGTAGCATGTAAATATATTTTTAACTTTTGAATAAAAGAAACACGTTTACTCTTTATTTTTGGAATTATAACAAGTTTTCACAGGGGTAATGAGAAGAATATGGACAGCAGCAAATTCATGGGAAATGGTAGAATGGAAATTTATTACTGAATTTTTTACTGCAAGAAAACTATTGCAAAGAATGGAAGGTTGTTTCTAAGAATCACAAAAAATTGGTAACAATCAAATTGTCCATCAACTGCTACATTTGATATCATTTTTGAAAAGCTCAAAAACAAGCCAGCAATACATTATTTAAGAATACATACATATGTGGTAAAACTGTAAAATAAAGTGAGGAAAAAATGCTGTTACTCAGCCTGTGGTTCTCAGAACAGACAGTGAGATTGGGAGTGGGTAGAGATACACAGAGCTTTAGTAAATTGCACACTCACCTAGATGATGTATCTCTTCTCTGCTTGATGTCAAATATCATGTAATAAAAATATGTTTAAAATCAGTTTTAAAAGGAAACAATAATTGGTTACTTTATGGAGAATCATAAATGTACACCTATGAGTTGAATGAAAAAGATGCTCCTACCATTGTATGAATAATGATTTATTGGTCTTTTAGGATATTTATAAATTATTTAAGTAAATTTATTTGAACGGCTTTATGGAACTAAGCTCTTACATGGACATTTGATTTGTACAAACAGGCTGAAAATTACTAATTTCTTCATTGGCCAATCTCAAGATAATTATGAAGATAAGATACAATAGAGGATTTAGAAAAAAATTGTAAACATTAAATGTTAAAATACTGTATAAGACTTCTTTTTTCTTCTCTCTTATTATTTTCTTTCTGAAACATAATTATTTGATGTAGTGGGACCACAAAATTGTTCTTTTGCTTGTAACAATCTTGCCTTTTTTTATGTGTTTGATTTTAATAATAGAGCTTAGGTATCGCATTGCATTAGTTATTATTATTATTTTTTCTGTTATTTAATGTTCTTTCTCCATCAGCCCCTTTGGGAAAACAACAATATACTGCAGGTGGTGAGCGTGTATGAGCAGCATCAGTTGTGTGTAAGCGTAAGCATTTAGACTAGAGGAGGGCCCAGTTTGTACTGTTTATTCATTAGTTTACAGTCCGCTACAGCACCATGTTCCATATCTGCTCAGGACCTGCTGGGTAGGAGGAGCCTAGTCTTCGGTTCACTCCATCTTATTTTAGCAGCCTAAGCTTTCTTGTGTATCTTTTCTTTATCAGCTGGTACATCATGCCTGACGTATATACTGAAACTCTCTTTCCCGCTCACATCCATTTCTACATCTTTTCATTCATTTAATTACGTAGTCATTTCCTTCCTTTCTCTTTTCCTTTCTTGATGCACAGTCATATCAGTATCAATTAACTGTTCACCTTCTAAAAACAGCACCATGATTTCCTTAAAGATACCTTTTATCCAGTCATTTACTGAAGAGAATTACATAGCCTGTATAATGCAAAATAAGTTTGTCATGATTGTGAACTGTTTGCCTGAGAAAAACAGAATTGTATGAAATGTGAGAAATTACCTTCTCCTACTGAGTTGATTTGGTTGAGGATTTAAATGTCATTAAATATAACCAGCGGGTGCTTTTCCTTTTTTCTTTTAAATTAGGTTTCACAAACTATGTATTTAAATAGCCAAAGAAAAATGTATAAACTCGAATTTCAGAAATCCTGATTCTGCTTTACATACATGGCATGTGTGTACATGTCATCTTATTCATAATTAGTTTAGTGCTAAATGTAATTACAATAAGAATACACAGAGTATCTCTGCTTATGTTAATCTAGTGTTGCTATTTAAAATATTGCCTACTTGAATTAAAGTGATATGATATAGGGATTCGTTTTTGTCATTTTGTACATTTAAGACACTTGGAAGTTAATAATTATTCTTAGATTTTATTTATTCATGATACCTATTTAAAAACACTTCTGTGAATGTTTTATGTTCAAATCTGACTTTTGTAAACTTATGAACACCGACATCTTCTTTGGTATTTTGGCAATTTAGATTCAGAACAAGCACTGATTTTGTACTATTTGGCTGAAGTTCAACACAAGACCCAAACTCAACAGCGTTACGTAAAGCTTAATTTATCATATCTCTTTAGTAAAATATCAATATTTTGAATAATAATAGTGAGTGGAAATTTCATAGTAGAACTGAGAAAAGTATAGCTTATGTATGCTTTGAGGACCAAGTAACAAAGTAAATCACTTAATATATTTATATACATATATCTATTTTGAGGTAGAATTTTTAAATTAATCTAGGAAGAATTTAATGACTTCTAACATTGCAAAATTTTCAAAAATTCATCAGCTGGAATTCTACACAATGACTCCTTAAATGTTCTGGTTTTTATGCTTTCAGGCATTAGAAATTTGAAATGTTACTTGAGTATTTTAGAATATTAAAAGCTATTCTGAGTGTGTTTGTAATATGGAAATATGTTAAATATTTTATGGAGAGTTTTGAGGAATTTCTTTTCTCAGGTTACATTTTTATGATAGACATGACTCAATATTAGTAAATAATCAGATTGCTTTCCATAATTTTTGCTCAGGGAGTTTTAAGAGTTGTTTATTTTTGTGTAGCTATCATTTTAAAATTAACTCATTTTTTTTTTTCCTCTGTAATAAGTCAAATTGCTAATGACTTCTGTTTGGCTGACAATGATCAGAGAAAGCTTGTAAAGTGTTTTGTCACTCAAGATATCATTTTCTGAACAGCCTTTCTGAAATCAAAATTACACAATACAGATATACTTTGAGTTCAGCTGGCATTGCTGCATGTTTTTATTAAACAACTTACGAAATTGGAATTTAAAATACCATATTAATACAAATAAAATTTTGATTCCCCTTTAGCTTTATCCTTTTTGATTTTAAAAGCTAAAGGAAAAAAATTTTTGCTATGATTTTCAATCTATAGAAAATAAAAAGAATCTTAATTTTATGGCAGCAATCATAAACAGTACATTAGTTTTTCTATAATAACATGTACCATTAAAAACTTTATTATGGAAGTATCCTACAATCTTTACATCGCTATAAGGAAGAAAGATCATTATTAAGGATGAGAATTTTGTGACATTTTTACCTGTTGTGGGCCCTGTTGTATCAAAAGTATAGCACAGTGACTTCTGTACTAGCTGACAGACACTGGCAGGCACAGTCACGGTGTGTTACCACTTCGTGTAACTGAAAGCACTCCCTGAAGCCAGTCTGTGTCGCAGAGTCCTAGATGAGGTCTTCATGGGTGCTGACCATAAAAAGTTCATCAAAGTAATGAGGCGAAGAGAGAGCTTGGTGCTCATGGGCAGAGCTCAGCACCAAAGAGTGTGAACTGGCTCCAGCTGTGACAATAAAACAGCAGGTGGCTGCTGTCATTAGGGGTGGCAGATGAGGCAGGGGACTCACATTCAGCCCACAAAACTCTCATTTGTTAGCCATCGCCACTGTACCATGCAAAATAGCTTCCATCTCAGTCAATTTTACTTTGCAAAATATTATACATAGCTATAAGAATATTAGAACTCTGAATGTACAGGTCTCTACTTCATCCATTCTTCCCCTCTCCTTCTTTTCTCCTACCCACTTGGCTCCACCCTTATTCTGCCTAACATTTCTTTACCTTTAACTTTTATTAGATAGCCCTACTTTGTTAATTCATATTGAGTGTGGCATGTATTAGTCTAGTAAGGAATCTGAATTTAGAAAATACTGCTGCCATTTTTGTCCAAGTGCTGCAGTTGTTACTTTATATTATAGGCTGTTTACCATGTCAGTGGTTATAAACCAAATCAAGACATCTTCCTTTTGGTGTCCATTATCCTTGATATCACATGTTAAGAATTTAGAACAACAATGAAAAAAATAGAGGAAATACAACAAAGGCGTCCGAAAATTTTTATGCATTGTTTTAGATGCTTTTTCACCGATGTCACAATTTATTGTCTTCTGAATAATTTTCTGTTTTGAAGTAAAGCCTGGAATTGCTTTAATAATACGTGTCTCCATGACATTTTAGTATATTGTTATGGTTGAAAGTACAACAGTAGGCCAAGTTTTAATATTTTATTTGGGAAGTAAACCTCCAAATAATAGAAACCATTATTTTTCCTTTAATACAGCAGGGAGAGGAAATTAAAGAAGTATAAGAATAAGTAACTGGAGAAACAAAACCTCTTATTGCCAACTATAAAAATTAGATGGTGTGAAATTCTTTAGCCCTTCTTTTGCAATCCTGTAAAGTGATAGACCAAAATTCATTGAACAGAATGAAGTGTTGTTAATATGCAATTGAGTTTGTGCTAATGAGAAACTTTCACCTTTGATTGTAGGCCAATTATTTTATAGAATGTCACTGTATCTATATTTATTAATTGGGAGAGATTAAAAAAAATTTCTCTCTGTTCTGGCTTATGTCAGTGTATACCCATAGATTATTTTGATTCATTTCCATAGTGAATATTTTTCTCCCTCATATTTACCCATGTTGGTCAATGGAAGTTGTTTCCTGTTGTTTGCTGTCTGCTTTTGTTGAATCTCTACCATTTTGGGGGCCTTTTCTTATTTCTGCCCTCAGATCAGCTTTGTTTTGCCAAGGAGCCTTAGATTCTTCCAAGGGAGAGTTGTATAAATAAACCAAGGCTTGGGTAGTAGCTGAACTCACTGGTTTTGGGGTTTCCTTTCAGTGAGCAGAAACCTTCATTTCTGACAGAATTGCTTACTAAAGTATATTATTCATTATATTTCTTTTTTTTTTTTTTTTTGTGGGTACCGGGGGTCAACCTCAGGACCTCGCACACCAGCAGGCGCCTGTGCCGCTGAGCGATATCACCGGCCCTTTTTTCATATGAGGGTTCCAGGAGTCGAACTCGGGCCCTTGCGCTTGCCAGGCAGGCGCTTACGCCGCTGAGCCATCTCACCCGCCCTATATTTCATTTTTAAAAGGAAAAGTTTTTTTTTCTTACTGTTTGAAATTGCTCTGTGTTCAGTCCTTTATAATCTGTCCATGGAAGACTTTCGAGCCTCATTTTTGCCATAATCCACGCTGTAGTCTAGACACATACCTGATGTTCTCAAACTGGTTTATCTTTTCTCATAATTTTCTTCTGTTACAAAAGTCCTTCTGCTTGTAGAAAATCTTAGTTGTCTTAAAGTTTCACTCCTAAAATATCCTAAATTTTTTAGACAGTATCATATCTTACCTACTCTATAATTTTGCAGAATTTTTGGCTTATCCGTGTTCAAGATGCAAAACTGTATTGTAACTTAATAGTTTCTATTTCTCCTTTTCCTGATAAATGATAAGTGAACTTTGTGTGTGTTGAGCATGTTCCCTTTAATACCTCATTTGTTGAGTGTTTTTCCCCTATGAAAAAGTGTTGAATATTATCAAATTTTTTTCTGCATCTGTTGATATATGGTTTTGCCATTTATTCTACTAGTAGGATATATTCATTGATGTTTGTATGTGTTACGATTTAGATCTAGAGTATCCCTCCGAAGCTTCACGTGTGGAGCTTTTGAAAGGTAATTGGTTTATGTGGGCCCTTTACTTATCAGTGTATTGATCCACTTGTGAGTTCATAACTAAATGTGCTGTTAGGATGTGGAGCCTGATGTGAAGAGGAGCGTCAGTGGGGGTGCGACCTGGAAGGGTGCGTCTCCCTCGCTGGCTCCTCCCTTCTCTCTGCTTCCTGGTTGTCCTGGGTGGAGCAGCTTTTCCTCCATCACGTCTCTCTGTCATCTGTTCCTGCCTCGGTCCCAGCCAACCATTGACTGAAAGTGTGAGCTAAAATAAATCTCTCTTCCTTTAAGGTAGGAGTGTCAGGTATTTTGTCTCAAGGATTGGAAAGTGGCTAAAATATTATGTTAAACTAATTTTACTTTCTTACAATAAGTTGCATTTGTTCAGCGTATGTAATACTTTTTACTTAGTTCGTTTTGATTTGCTACTATTTTGTTGAGGAGTATTGACTTTATATTAGAAGTGGACTTTATATTCTGAGCCCACATCCCCTTTGTTATCATAGTAATACCGACCTCATTGCCTTGGGAAGTATTTTCCAATCTCTACCTTTGGAAGACTTAGGCGATTCACCTATAATATTGTGGTTATTGTTCTACATATCAGAATCCCTGTTTTGTTTTTCTCTTTCACTACATTCTTTCTATGTTAAATGGGTATTTCCTTATTTATCCTTTTTTTTTTTTTTTTGTGGGTACCGGGGGGTCGACCTCAGGACCTCGTGCGCCAGCAGGCGCCCGTGCCTCTGAGCGATATCACTGGCCCCTTTTTCGTATGTGGGTTCCGGGAGTTGAACTCGGGCCCTCGCGCTTGCAAGGCAGGCGCTTACACCGCTGAGCCATCTCACCAGCCCTTATTTATCCTTTTAATACTGTTTTAGTTATGTGTATACAAGGGGTAATAAAAAGATAGGTGAATATTTGAATTAAAAATACTTTTACACAGTAAAAGACACACTGCCAAGAATGATCAGATAAGTGTTTGACAAAGGTAGAATATTTTGAGTATTTTGGAAAGGGAATGTTAATGGCAATGTCTCTTACTGTAATAAATTTAAACCTTTACCATATTTTTAGATCACCTCTTGTTGAGCAAACATTTATGGCAATTTCTGTCAAGTAAAAACATTACAGTTAATATAATATGCCTTATTTACTGGATCTGCCACCTTGGGACTTGTGACGAAATTACTATGAAAGGTAAAATGTTTTTAATCAATTAGCAGCAATAGTACAACAAGAGACACTCATGGAAGTTGACTTCCAGAACTTCTTCAGAAAATGGCAAGAATGATAGGATAAATGTTTTTAAAGTGAGAGAGATTATTATATTTTTAGGGAGATTACTTGGCAGTGTGTCTTTTACTATAATCATTTAAAAATTTTAAACCTTCAGTTTATTTTCTTTATCACATTTTGTACATGCATGTGTGTGTATATTATTTATATATAAATTACATATGTATTTAAATTTTCTTATTTATTATCCTTGGGATGACAATAAGCATCTTAACTTTTGACAGTGTAGTTTGAAAAATAGTAAGTTGATTTAAATGCTGTGCAAAGGTTTTACTATTATCTTCATTTCCTGTCCTTTTATTATATACTTTTATTGTCATACAGATTGCATTTTTATACATTTTATGTCAATAATTACAAGTTCTAATTGCTTTAAGTAGGTGCCTTTCTGTGAGGCACAGGGGGAAGAGTTACAAATAACAAATATTTTACAGTATGTTTGTATTTACTTTTTTTGGTATCCTTCAGTTCTTTATGTAGAATTGAGTCACTGTCAGGTGTCATTTAATTTTACCTTAATATTTTTTGGAAGGCAGATGTACTCATTATGCACTCTTTTGCTTTTGTTTTCTGGGGTATTTCTACGGGTCTCCTTTGTTTTCACTTCTTTGCTGATACAGAAATCTTTGTTGACGGCCATTTTTCTTCAGCACTGTGAATATGCTGTCCCATTTCCTTCTGACTTGAATAGTTTTGAGCATAAGTCAGATGTTAATCTTATTTGGTATACCTTATAATGGGTGAAGAGCTTTTCTGATACTGCTTTCATGACTGTCTTTTTGTGTTTGGATTTTAGTAACTTGACTAGGTTAAATCTAGCTATGGATCTGCTTGTCATTATCATGCTCACTGATGTTCCTCAAGTTTTTCCTCAAATTTAAATTTTCTGCCATCATTTCTTTTATACATGCTTTTTACTCTTCTTTCTTCTCTTTTGGAACTCCTGCTTGACACTTGATGGTATTTTCTTGATGGTGTTTTCTGCAGTTGTTTGAGGCCATTTTCTCCCCTTCAGCTCCTGTCTTCCTTTTATGTTCTTTTTTCTTTTTCAGTTTGTTTTTCAAATAGGACAGAAATGTCTTTCTGTGTGTTCACTGATTTTTATCTTTTTAAATACTACTGGCTGTTCACATCTATTTTGAACTCCATTTGACGTTTCCATTTAGTTATTTATGTACTTTTCAACTCCAAAGAATTTGTATTTGCTTCTTTTAAAAACCCATTTATTGATATTCTGTGTTTGTTGATGCAAGATTACCTTACTAAGCTCTAGTTCTTACATTTCTCTGAAAATGCTTGTTATAATACTTGATTTGGTGTGTCTGTCTAGCAGTTCCATTGTTTGGGAGTCGGCAGGAGCAGTTTCTGTTTACTGCTTTCCCATCTGCATAAACCTTATGTTCTTATTACTTTGCATATATGGTGTGTATTTTTGTGAAGCTAGACATTTTAATAATATAGTATGATCACTCTTGAGATCAGAATTTCTCTCCCCAGGCTTTGTATTTATTGTTGTTTATTATTGTTCTTGATTGTTTTTGACTTTCTGAACTAATTCTGTAAAGTCTGTTTTCTCTGTCACATGTGGCTGAGGAAGTCATTGCTTATTTCACTTTATCAAAAACACAAATCCATATGGGTCTTGAGCCAGTGCCTTTCCCAGGGGATGTGGTATGTTTTCATTGCTTTTGACACCTCTACCTCTACCTTTACCTTGGTTCAATGTGAGAGCCAAGGACGAGATACAAAATTTATCTTCTTGGTATTTTCTCTTGGCATTTATTCAGCCCTATGAATGTGTGTATGATTTTAGATTCATGGAATACGGTGGAGCTCTTTAAAACATCTGTGGATATCTCATTCTCATTTTTCCTTTTAAATGTTGTTGTTGTTAACCTCTTATTTGCTGGAACTGGGATATTAAACATTATCTTTTATCATCCCCCCTCCCAGATACTTTCCCTGTGGACAGGCATTACTCAGAGTGAGTTGTAAATCATGTCTAATAAAGACAAACCACAAGAATAGAGCTTTTTGGTGAAATTCCTACCTAGTAGAATTTTTCTGTAAGGTTTTTGATGAGTTTCAAACCTGTTTGATCCTATGTTGTGGTATTGAAAGCCATTGTACTTACGAGTTTATTGGTTTTTAAAGGGCCCCATGGAGCTGTGGAGAGGATGAAATTGGAATGAGTTAAATCTCTGTAGAGCTTATTGATTCTTTCAGTATTCAACTAGTTTTTGTGAATGGACATTCTTTCTACCTTTTTTTTTTTTTTATCTAGTTCACATTTTCTTTATGAGGGAACAGATTTTTGGAGGTCCTTACTTCATCCTCCTGGTATTAGCTCCTATCATGGTGATTATGCTGTATGTAGGTGCAAGGACCTAAAATTAGTTAGTTCTTCTATGTACTATCCAACATTTTATTTGTCAAAATATGAATTATTTTACTTTAAATTTCTTCTTTTAAATTTATTTTACATTTACTAGAGTCGTGTATTGAGTTTTGAATTTTTGTTTTGGTAGATTTTATTATGCATTAATTTAATTTTGTGGTAATAAAGGAACATTGTAAATTTTTTGTTGTAAAGTTTTTGCTGTGTTTCATGGGTGAGAAATATATTTCATGATACCCCAGTGATATCCCCAGCACTTGAGTATGTTTTATATTTGTGCATGTTTTTATGTTTGTTTTTTCCCCAGTGCTATCATGAGCTTGTAGTCTATATTAGCACTTTCCATTAACCCTTAGCACAGTTTTTTCGCACAAAACATATACTAAGAAAATATTGATTGATTACTTGATTTGTTATTGCAAAAGATAAAATTATATCTTTCACAGAAGACTATGTCAAAGTAGTACTTAGCCATTAGATCTTTCTAATAATATTGATATGTTTCTTTTTTCATCCCTAGGTACACATTTTCCCCCTTTATGTAATTTAGATTTCAACTTAACACGCTATAGGTTTGTCTCTTGCTATTAACTTCATCTTCTGTGCGGCTTGATTGCCACTTGTATCATAATTTCAAGAGACTTCTGAGTTCTTTTCATTGGTGTACTTTAAAATTTAATGAGCCATTCTCATCTCTTAAACTTAGTACATTTTTGGTGATTATTTTATTTTTAAACAACATACAAATCATACATTTGACCACCAACATATAAAGGATACCAAATAAAATGCGAAATCTAGAAATAATCTGTTTTTATAAATTTTTCTGTGCATATTTTCATCCTATATAATTTCTCTTAGAAATTCAAATTGCTAGTTTTTGTGAGAAACTGCTTATAACAAGTGTGAGAAAGTTATAATTGTAGAAAGCTAAAGGGTAGAAGATATTTTCTTATTTTATATATTCCTGTACCATTTTCCTTTTTTTTTTTTTTTTTTTTTTTTTTTGGTGCGTATTGGGGGTCGACCTCAGGACCTCGCGCACCAGCAGGTGCCCGTGCCGCTGAGCGATATCACCGGCCCCTTTTTCGTATGTGGGTTCCGGGAGTCGAACTCGGGCCCTTGCGCTTGCCAGGCAGGCGCTTATGCCGCTGAGCCATCTCACCAGCCCTCTACCATTTTTCTTGATTAGCTTTTAGCTGTAGTTCCTAAACCTCAGACTTTTACTACTAATTATTTGACATTTTCACTGTCACTCCTTTGTAAGGAGTTAACTGTCCATCCTTCTATTGTAGTATAGATACATAATACATAGTTGAGGAAATTATAATTTAGGAATTGTTTGCTGTATGTATTTCCTCGGTGGTGAAGATTGTGTTATTACGACATGCATGTCAGAGCAGCTATTGACTTCTCAGTTACTCTCAAAGTCTAAAACACAAATCAAAACAGCAAAAATATAGTATTAAGAACTAAAAGTGGTCCTTTCTCCTTTATGAGCATATAATCCCTGAAATAATCCTGTTAAATTTTTCATGGACATGCCTTTATAAATTGACTTGCTTTATAAATGTCCTCTTTAACCGTACTTAAGGGAAAAACCATTTATTGAAGTATTACTTACACAAATTTGTATGTATTTAAATGTGTAACTGCATGAGTTTTAAAACATACCTATGTGTAGAATCTCCATAGAGTTCTTTCTACAAGCAAGTTAACAAATGTATCTATGCTGCTAAGTGTTTTCATGTTTTTCTTTAATTCTTCCTGCCTCTTTCTCCCATCACCAAGGAACCTCTGATCTGCTTCTACCACTGTTGCTTAGCTTGTATTTTCTAGAGTCCTCTGTAAATGGACAGATACAATTTGTCTATTTTCTTGGCCAGTTTGTTTTATCAGCATAACTGTTTTGATTTCCTCTGTTGTGTATTTTGTATTGTTAGTTTTTTCATTATTGCTCAGTAGAATTACATTGTTTCTTGATGCGCTTGTTTGTTTCTTTCTTTTTGATGGGCATCTGAGTCATTTCTGAGTTTTTGGGTATTTGAAATTATTTTTAAAATATTTATATGCAAGTTTTGTATGTATACAGTATAGCCCTTTATTTTTCTTATGTAAACCTCTAAATGTAGGATGGTTAGTGTTTTTTTTTTTTAATTTAATTTTATATTGTTACAGGTTTGCAATACATAGTGACTACATTCAGCTTGGGGGTTTGAAAGACATAAATAGTACACTTTGATCATTTTTACTCCCCTTCTCTACCCTCCTCCTCCATATCCCCTTCCTATCTCTACAGCATCTACCTCCTTGTTTTTTGTTAACATGTATCTTTTATTTTTCTCTTTATTTATATTTTAGGTCTTTTCGTATTAGAGACACCGTGCAATATTTAACCTTTTGTGACTGACATATTTCACTTAGTAGTTTGGTATCAAATCCATCCATTTTCTTACAGGTGGCTCAAATTTATCCTTCTTATGGCTGAATAGTACTCCCTTTGTGTATATATACATTTTCTTAATCCATTCATCTTTTGATTGGCATAAATCCCTCTTACATTATTTAGATATTGTAAGTTGCACTGCTGTAAACATGGTCATGCATCTATCACTGTAATATGATGTCTTTTATTCTTTCAGGAAAACAATTTTTTTTTTTTTTTTTTGTGGGTACCGGGGGGGTCGACCTCAGGACCTCGGGCGCCAGTAGGCGCCCGTGCCGCTGAGCGATATCACCGGCCCCTTTGTCGTATGTGGGATCCGGGAGTCGAACTCGGGCCCTCGCGCTTGCCGGGCAGGCGCTTAAGCCGCTGAGCCATCTCACCGGCCCAGGAAAACAATTTTTAAGGAATCTTCATACTGATTTTCATAGTGGTTGTACTAGTTTATATTGCCACCAACAATGACTGAGCCATCACTCTGAATAATAGACATTTTTGCCTCTCTCAAATATAGCACTAAAGTGATGATAATGATGGTCTGTTTGAAACACTGCTTTTTCTCTCTCTCTCTCTCTTTTTTTTTTTTTTTTTTTTCCGTTTTCTTTTGTGAGACAGGGTCTGTAGCCCAGGCTGGCCTTGAACTCACAGCAGTCCTCCTGCCTCAGCCTCCTGAGTGCTGGGATTGCAGGCATGCACCTACATGCCTGGCCTGCATGTTTTGATATTACTGCCTGAATCATTACATATAGGTTAAATTTGGCTCTATAAATTTTATTATTAAATCACCTTCTGTTGTTCTAGTTACCTGTATAATTGTATTTCTTGAAAGGTAGTCATACTTGATAAAAGATATAGACCACTCCTTTACATGTAAATCTTGATACAAGATATAGACTACTCCTTTATATGCACATAATGAGTAAGGGTATGTTCATGCTAAATGTATTCAAAATCATTTTGAATTCTCCATTTTTGGCTTGTTTGTAAACAGTTCCATATACATAGACAAATATATCAACTATAAATGACCAACTATACCCTTGTTTATCAAATAACATTTCCTAAATAATAATTGAAAAAATTGTCTTTTCTAAAATTGCCTTTAACTAGAAGTGGCTATACCAGTCTTGGAAAATAGTACCAGCGGATAGATCAGCACTGCATATTGGCAAGCTCTTTAATGGAAATTGCCTAGTGGAAATTAGGTCATGTGTGCAGCTTGGAGCCAAAAACCTGTTACCCCTTAGACAGGATTGGAGCCACAGGCTGGTTACCACTCCCCTTCTGACACCTGCTACATTACATTTCTATTTTATTTTATTGTCAATTACACAAAATATCAGGGAAGAAATTTGAAAACTCATTACATGTAAAAGTGAAAATTCCCCTTTTGATGGATTTATTGATTGGTATTTTCTTCCTTGGCAGAACAACTTAGTGTGTTTTAACTTGTGATGGTTTTGATCTATAATGTCAGCCCGAAGCCTCATGTGTTTAAAGGTGGAGCTTTTGGAAAGTGATTAAATCATGAGAGCACTATACTCAGCAGTAGATTAATCCCCTAATGAATCTGCAGCTAAAATGTGCTGGGAGGAGGTGGGGCCTGTTCTGAAGAGACCATTCCCTGAAAGTGTGACCTGGAAGGGAGTGTCTGTCTCCCCAACTCTTCCCTTCTCACTCTGCTTCCTGGCTGCCATGATGTGAGCAGCTTTCTTCCTCTGTGTCCCTCTGCAACGCTGATTGTGCCTTGGAGAGTGAATCCTCTAAAAACAGTGAGCCAAATTAAACCTCTCCTCCTTTAAGTCATAGATGCTGTATATTTTGTCCCAGCAGTGAGAAAGTGGCTAAGACTTAGTTCCTGCAGATTTAATCAGTTAGGACAATACCAGAATTACGTGTTTCAATAGAAAAGAAAAATATTCTTAATTTGTTAGTAACTAGTATTCTTTGAGACTTATTCTTTTTTAAAATAATTTAGGTATTTTAATCTAGGTTTCTATATGCTTCGTACAGGTACATTTTTCTTGTAACCGTAACTGTATTTAATTCTAATATACTTCAGATTTCTCCCACTTTCTCCCGATATCTATGTTGTTCCCTACTCCCCCTCTCCTCTACTTCTGACCCCTCTTTTTCATTTCTGAGATGGACTTCTGCCATTATGTTGCCAAGGGTGGCCTTGAATTTGTGGTCCTGCCCTCACCTCCAAATATGTGGGATTACAGATGTGTACCTTGATCTCAGCTCAGTTTTCTTACTTTGAATCCAGGTTACAGTAGTATATATGTTACAATTATGATTTTCTTCCTGATAATCCATGTTAAAAGTGTTTTTTACTCTAGTTGACACATTGTATTCTCACTAAAATGGTCAGTTTCATACGACTCATTTTTAAATTCCTGCATGGCTCTCTGAGGAAGTTCTTATTCTGGAAAGATGAAGCTAAGATTCACAGAGTTCACTTAACCAGGTCCAAACTACAGTGCATGTGTGCCCTTTTTCCTCCTAGCCTAAAGGTCTCCTAAGCAACACGATCTCCGTGAAGTCACCGTTCTAGAGGACTTTCTGTATTCCAGACACTCCTGTCAGCCCTGACCATACTTCTCCCTATTTAATCCTCATCATAATTCCAGGGAGAAAAGATTATGTTCTTGTGTAGTCATGGGCAAGGCCAGCTTAAGCCAAGGTCCCTTGGCTCCACACCTTGATCTGAATGTTTTCCTGTGCCACAGAAGCACTGAGAGAGCTTTAGCAATATTCATGCACGGTGTGATTCTTACACAGAACACACCTGGGTATTTTAGCTCCTGTCGACCATGTAAACACTTTGCATTCTCAGGATAATGTCTAACAGTACCAGAAATGTGCACCATTATTATTTTGCCACTGTCATAAGAGGAGTTGAGATAGCTCCAGACAAAGGGTTCTTTATTGAACTCTTTTGGAAAGCTTTTAATGAGTGTGGCTTATGATCAATTTCTTCTTGGGTCATGTTTCCTTTCTTTTATGAATACTGTAACCATTCATAAGCATATCTAATGTCATTTGTTTTTAATTCCTTTTCTTGGGATTTCATTGGTTTGAGAAATCCTTATTTTATAGTTTAGTATGAATGCAGTTGTTTACTAAATTTATTATATTTTTAAACAGGAATATAATTTTATCTTACATGACATTGTTATGTCATGTAAGACATAAGGTAGGTTGGTAAGACCTAGATTAGACTCATGCTTTTTACTTTTTTCATTACCTATATATTATTTTTGAATTCACAAATAAACTACATTTCCTTTCATTGGTTTCCTTAGTTATTTTGGCACATGACTGTAGTTAACATCATCGTTATCAGCAACAACAAAACGCTGCAGCAGACACTTCACAAGAGGCCTCGTGTGAATTACGATTCGTAAGGTGGAGACAGACAGGACAGTTTAGTGATCTAGTGCGTGTTCTGGTCTCAACTCCTGACTGCCCCTACTAAGTGTGGTACATTTGGGGGGTCATTTAATGTATATGCACCTCATAGTTTTTATCTATAAAATGGGACGTTGTCAGAGTTAAATGAATTGGTACACATAAAGAACCTAGAGAGCTTTGTAATCTCCCTCCTTACAAATCAAAAAACAAATGATTGGTCTGTGGGAGTCTCAAGAGTTTGAGGCCAGCCTGGACAACATAATAAGACTTCGTCTCAGTCAAACAAATGAACAAAAATAGAAACAAAAAACAATACCTCAAACAACCCTAATATATGATTGCTTTCATTATTATTTAGCGTGTGGTAAATAGTTGGAAGTCTTCAATATATTGTTAAGGTCTTGAGGTATAATATTTTTTACAGCTCTGATATTAGGAACGATTTTCTTATGGGCCATCATTAAGTAAAAGTGGAATTAACTGTTAGATGACTACTGCCTTGCTGAATGTCTCCTTTTCCTCTCTTTTATGTTGTAGGCAATTGTGTACACCTGTGTGTTTGTATGTGTGTTTATGTGTTGTATATTTGTATGTGCTGTGGTACAGTCTCCAGATTCTTGGAGGAATTTTTCAGATTGCTATACCTAACATTTTATAAAAATCTTAAAGTGCATTTTTTTTTTCTCTACACAGAATGTTTATTCGTGGAAGAGGTATGAAAGAGATAAGTTTTTGTTTATAATTTATTTGCAAAACTTTTCTAAATTTTCTTTTCATGGGTAGTTTTAATAAATACAAGGGCATTCTTTGCATAGGGTAGAACTATCCAGGAACTATCCAGGAAAATAATAATTGTACTTTCAAAGTTTTAAAGGATTCTTGGGTATTTTACATTTTGTTATATTGGTAATTTATCTTTGAAGCAAGGTACTTCCCGTAAAATTACAAGGCTACATTTCTAATATGGGGAATTAAAAATGATTTAACATGAGATATATTTGTGTACTAAGACAAGCAAACATAGCAGTTGTGGAATGTGTCATAATTATAAACAAAAGCACGATAGCATTCACAGGAAATGTGTCAGACCCCTGACAATGAATGACGTAATTATTTTGGCCAGGCATTGATTTTATAAAAGAATCGAGAAATATAATTTTAAGTGTTACTTGACTTAATTTATGAAGTTTGAAGTCAACAGATCTCATGTAATCATACTTTTTTCCCATTGCTTTGCAAGGTATTGTATTTCATAGATTTGAATGCCTTTGAATTTCAGTTTTTTCTATGTCATTCATTTAAGTTAATAGTCTCAATAGTAAGCATGAGAAATGGATGGGAAAAATCATTCTTGAAGTCATGTTTAACAATATAATGAGATTCTACTTATGAATATGTTTAGAATGATGTATATTTTGTTTTATACATTATCTAGGTGAAGTCTTTAGCACTTCATTTAGGTTTTGGTTTATATTGTACCATACAAAATATTTGACATTTTAACAACAAAGCATAATGACCTCGATTTCTAACATTTTGAAGATAGAATACCTATTTTATCTTGTATTGTTTATATTAAAATCAATGCAGTCTATCTTAATTGGCTGTTGTTTTAGAAATGATGATCATTGCTATACTTTTAAAGATAATTCTTTATAATAATTATATTTTGTTTATTTTTGTCTAACCTGTTTCACAGGCCAAATGATAAGTATTTTCTTCTTAAATATTATATATGCTTTCCAAACCCTGTGAATGCTTTTAAATCTTTATTTTATATCATTTGCTAGATTTGTCATTTATTAGTTTGGCAAATTCATGTTCATTTAAAAATGTAGTTAACATAGTCTAAAAATTTTATTTGTGAACACCTTCTGTAGTATTTTTTATTATTTTGCACGAGGCAATAATCTTTCACTAGTCAGGAGGTTGGAATGTTGGAGAGAACTCTGCATAAAGGTCACCAGGCATGAATCCTACTTTTGCATTTTCAGCTACTTTGCCACATTTTCTTGAAAAAGTCAAAGTCACTTATCTTGTCTGAGCCCCAATTCCCTCTCTCAGGAGGGACCGCTAATGCCTGTGCTATGTGCACATGTGGTTTTGAGGAACCAATAAGGAGACAGAAATGCTATGGAAATCATAAAGCATCATGCTGTGTTTTGCACTTATTAAATTCAAAGTGTTACTTAGTGTAGAAAAACAAAGCCTATAAACTATGTAAAACAAAATCCCATGTCAGCGAATGTGAATATCATTTGATTGAGTTTGTATGTGTCTATGTATACATGTCAGAATACAAAAGTACAAATAATGCCAAATAAATAAGATTGTATTGTATGTAATATTTTTATTCTTTTAAAACCTAATAGATCATAAGCAGTTTTTTGTACTTATAATTACTATGTAAAATTTTACCATAATCGTGCCACTGTTATTGAACACTTAGTTGCTATCATGTTTTAGTTGGAAAGTAGCTTTTTTTGCCATCATTTCAGAATCTCTTTTGAGGTATTTTCCTAAATTTGAAATAAGTTGTTCAGAATGGCTTTTGAGAGCTTTTATTTTCTTACTCAGTATTTGGTGTTTTATCCAATCCAGAAAGGAATTATAAGATTTATAAGTTGAGGTACAGTATGAATATATTGATAAAAGATTATGTGCTGATGGTATATGGGATGAATTGCAGTGGAGAGCACCTTGAAAGTATGGCACTTGGATCATAATGGTTTGGACTAAAGTAGAAAGAGAAAGGTAAAATCTTTTTTTTTTTTTTTTTTTTTTGGTATGGGGAATTGAATTCAGGACATTGCGCTTGCCAGGCAGGTGCTGTGCCGCTGAGCTATATCCCCGGCCCCGAGAAAGGTAAAATCTTGATAGGGAAAAACTGTAAAGAAACAATTGGTGACTTATGGACATGAGGATAGGATTTAGGGAAGGTGTTACAAGTGATAGAATTAGGAAGTCTACAAGAGATCATTAGTGAGGAAAGATCATGACTGAGTGTTGGACATGTTCTACCATATCATCAATTCAAAGAAAAAAAAATTGCCCTGGAAAGCCCCTGGGTAGAGATACATATTTTAGAGTCATCCACAAAGAGATTATGCTTGCAGCCCAGGAAATGAATTTTACCTGTGAAATAAGAATGCGTATGAAAAAAGTATCACTCTTAGAGGATGAGATGAGGGTCAGGAATTGACAACAGTTAGCCGGACAAGGCAGTGCATACCTTAATTGCAGCACTTGGGGGGCTGAGGCAGGAGGGAGGATTGCTGTGAGTTTGAGGCCAGCCTGTGCTAAATAGTGAGTTCATCACCAGTTTGAACTACTTATTGGGACCCTGTCTCAAGGGAAAAAAAGGATTGACAATAATTAATAGCAAGAAATGATCAGAAATGGACTAGTGTTAGAAGTCAAGTTACATAGAAAGTAGTAGCAAATCATTTACACTTAAGAAGGCATTCCTAGTATAGGTAAAATAGGATGAATTTATAGGAATGTGTTTGCGTATGGAACTGCTTTGCCTTTTAGAGACTTTATGGAAGACTCTTTCTCTTTGCTCATTTTAGTTTCTTAAGGCACATTCTTTAGTTCATGGCCCTTATAATTCGTTAATTTGCAGTGTAGTGCTATTAAGAGGATGGGACCTTTGGAAGCTGATTTGATCATGAGAGTTCTTCCCTCATGAAAGGGATTAGTGGATTTATAAAAGGGCCTTCAGGGAACCTGGTTGTACCTTCCATCATGTTGGGACACATAGCAGGTGACATCTATGAGGAATGCATCCTCATCAGACACCTTTTTGTCCCCTTTATACCTTGATGAGTGATATAAGCAGATGTAGGTATTTGATTTGTTCACATAATAGATAAATGATTTTCACATGGGGAGTATTTTTGTCTGAAGTGCATATTGGTCAGATCTTAGCAGATAATCTTGCTGCCTATTGGCTTCTTTGTTTTTCTGTTCTTTATCAGTGATTAGAAACTGTCAGTTGTGTGATTGTGTAGTTCAGTCAGCTTTTCACCCGTGACATCTGTGTTCTGACCAGCACTTGGGGAAGTGTTTGACATTGCTGTGGAAGAGGAATGTTCGGGAGATATGGGTAGATAATGACAGGTGATCAGTAGCACTGTAGGGATGAGGGACTTGGCCATGTGCATTTCCACATGTACTAACACACATTTAGATGAACTTCTAAGAGCAAATACTTTAACTTTTGTGGTCTGGATTGACTTTTTCATCAGAAAATTTCCATGCAGTTAGAAGCTATATGCTTTATGCCTTTCCGTGAGGTGTGCCTGATGTTATGAAAGAGATGGGGAACAGAAATAAAGGCAGGTAAATCTCAGGAGGGCATCACACTGCAGTGTCACCTTTCTGCCTCTGCACACTTGATTTGTGGCTGCTGCACTAGACACACTTCCTTACACTCCGGTGTGAATGAGGAGATGCCAGTGTGTCACAGCTCTGGAATTTTGTTCCTTCTCACATTCGTTGTTTTGTATTTATTGGTATTGTATTTATTTACTTTAATAGATCAGTTAGATAATTGTCCATAACTCTTAAATTGAAATAATTTCACAGTGTTAAAGGCTAAAGAACTAAAAGAAGAAAATTATAATCATGTATAGTGTAGGAAGATTATTTTTGAATAAATGTAGGATGTAAATATTACTATTGTATTGCTCTTTTGACATCAAACTCTATTTTAAATGAGACTATTTCAAGCAATTGCAGATAATTGCAAATCAATCAACCAATCATAGTTTTTTTTTTTTTTTTTTTTTGTGGGTACCGGGGGTCGACCTCAGGACCTCGCGCACCAGCAGGCGCCCGTGTGGCTGAGCGATATCACCGGCCCCTTTTTCGTATGCGGGTTCCGGGAGTCGAACTCGGGCCCTTGCGCTTGCCGGGCAGGCGCTTAAGCCACTGAGCCATCTCACCGGCCCCCAAATCATAGTTTTTAAACATGTTTTTAAAATGGTGTACCTTCAGGGCCAGTTATATAGCTCAGCGGCATAAGCGCCTGCCTGGCAAGCGCGTGGTCCTGAGTTTGGTTCCCGGTACCCACATAAAGGAAAAAGGAAAAAAAAAAAGGGCGTTCCTTCAGATGGTCAGGCTCTTAGCAGATGAATAAGTTCAATGAGTACATTTCTAAGCTGCGTCTGGCCCTTGGCCAGGAGGATCATCCTCATGGTTGTCTGTTTCTTGCACGTCCATTATGATTTCTCGTTGAACATCTCCCCATCTGATCTTCTCTTTCAAATCAGCTCATTGCCTCCCATGCCAAACACTGGTCTTTTCTTTGACCCCTTTCTCTCAGACTCCGTATCCAGGGCATATGGCAGTATGGCATATGGTTAGCTTTAGTTGCAAACACAGCTTCCACCTCTGCCCAGTTCTCTTCTCCATTGCCATATTTGCCTGGCTTCCTTGTAAGAGACAGTTCAGTGACCTATCTCTTTCTGTCTGTGCCAGAGGGGTCCTATTAAAATGTAAGTAGGAAAAGTCACTTCTCCACTCAGATGCCCATGGTGGTTTTTCTTGTCAGAATAAAAGCCAAGGCTGCTATTTAATATTCTTATATTTTCCTTTCTTCTTCCTTGTTCTGTGTGTTCCTTTGTTATTTTTGTACTTTTGTATTACCTGAGTGTAGGATCTATTGTTTGTTGACCTGTGCACCACAGCTGCTTAGAACTGTTCATTGGATAATACCAAATCCTTAATTAGTTTCTGACTTGCATGGTTGCGTGAATGATTTGCAGAGTCGATGAAGGAGAAGTGTTGCAAATGTACTTGATTTGTTCTTCAGCCATCTTTGTAGCATGAAAGCTCCAAGAACACATGCTTTGATGCTCTGATTGTCCATTTAGGTGCAGAATCTACTCATTGCTGTCACGTAGTAAGTGACCAATCAATATGCTGAGACAGAGAATGAAAATATAAAGGAATGAGTATTTCATAGGAGCAAGACATTTCAGTTTTGGAATGCTTTTCACTTTAGGGGTTATTTTGTTTGATATCTGGTCATATCTTGATTATAAATTTAAAAAGTATGTGTTTAAAACTTTAGTTTTCAAGGGCACTGAAAGATAGGTTATGTTCAGATACATTGCTGGCAATATTATGTTTATATAGGTTTGAAATTTTATGTTAGTCATGCTTGGCTTCAGTTTGACTAAGGATGATATTGAGAATTATACAGTACCTGGACTTGACACCAAATATAAAGAATTAGTACTTAGGTCAAATTGTAGATGAATATTTTGTATTTGAACAAAATTGAGATGTTTTCATATTATAAACTTCCCCATTTTCCCTTAATAATAACAAATGGTGTTTCTCTAAATATTTAGCATTAACAACATTCAGCAGATATTAGACTGGTGTGTTACATGCACCCCCATTTAATTTGTTTTCCTGTGCTACGTGATATTTTTGGTTGAATTGCTTAATCTTATATATCTTAATTTAACAGAATATTTTTCTATTAAAAACTGCAGTGAGGTTTCTGAGTTTAGATGTCTTAAATTATACTTGGTCATGTAAATAAGCTGTGCTTTGCAACTTTGGGTTTTTAACCTTTGCTCTTTGCTATTAGCTTTATGTTTTTTTAATTATAGGAAAATGGAGGACAGTAGGGAAGTTATGATTTAAATGGACTGTTATTACTGTATTCTTCTTTAAGGAAATGAAAAATGTTATTTATTTTGTCTGAATCAAGCAGAAACAAATACAGAATAGCGTGTAAACTTATTTTTTTGCTCAACATTTAATATTATCACAGTTTGGTTCTTCAAATGTAGTAATTATTTTTCCATTTTAATGATTGATGGTGTGACCAGTTATTTATAGTCATAGAGTGTGTATTGTTATTGCTTAATAAATAAAAAGGAATTAATATCATTATCATTGCATGAAACTATATTGCTTGAATGATGACGTAACAGCCATTTAAAATGCATGCATATTATTTCTGCCTTAAAGCCAAGTTTTCCTACTATGTTAGGAAAATAAGCAAAATAAACTAGATATGAAAAGAAAAGCAGCATTCACAATTTTAGAAATTATTTCGTTCTTGGGTTTTGTTGCAGGTCTCTTCTGTGACTATAGTACTTTAGAGTCTTATGTTACCCATTTGTGCAAACATGTCCAGAAGAACTCAGTGTTTAATGTTAAGAATCTTATAACATGCCAGTTTGATTTGCAGCCCTTCAGATCATAGAATGCTAATTAAAATCATATTTTTGCATATGTCATGCCTTTCATGTACATATGCAAATAGATTCTGTTGCCTTTCAGCTATTAGTAATTAACTTTATGAAGGACAGCTGTAATACATAATTAACAAAAATGTTTGCAAGCCCTTTTACACTGAAAGTTACAACAGTAAATTTTTTCCCTACTTATCAAGAGAGCCATTTTAATCTGATGTTTCTGAATGAGATCTAAATTGTTTTAAATAATCACATGATGTAATTAAATTGATGTTGTACCGAGTTCAGTGGAAGAATGGTACACAATGTACTGGTTGCTGATTTCTGTCCATTTCATATTTATGTCAGAAGTATTGAATTAAAGTAAACTGATTTGTGTGTAAAATAAGATAGTATGTCAGGTAATACTTTTTGTTTGTTTTAGTTATTGATATTTTCTAGGCATTAGAGCAGAGGTTTTTTTTTTTTTAAACTACAGATACAGTAAACATTTATATCAATTTTAAAAACCTGTCTTCAAATCATTACCCTGTTTTTAAGGAAGCTTTATGAAAGCTATTCATTTACTCTTTTATAGTCCTTTAAATATTTAATAAAATGACATTTTCTCAAACTCATTTTGTGATTGAAGTATGAGATGGGCTAGGGTCCAGTGCATGTTATATTGAAGCACTGCTTTATCTTTTATACCAACTGCCAGTGGAGGCAGTGATGAAAGAGCTGCAGTCATTGTTGTGATCTTTTGGTCACTGTCAATATACTCAAGTAAGAAAATTAGTTAGTTAGTTTAGATGTAGTAATTTCTTTTGCTTTCCAAAAATTATATTTAATCCATGTGCAGATTTTTTAAGAAGAGTACCATTGTAACCTATATTTTAGGCTTTCTTTGTATATACATATATAAGTATTTTCCTTAAATATGTTGTGTACCAGTTTCTACCAGAGTCAAATTTTAGTTCTGTAATCACTTTTATTTATTTTGTAGGGTTGCTTTTGTAATGAAGAAGCACTTAAATACTCATCTGCTAGGCAAACATGGAGTTGGCACACCAAAAGAAAGGTAATTTCCATGCATATATACATACATGTTTTATTTAACAAGTGAAATTACATTTTTATTTTAGGCTTTGTTTAATGAGATGCCATCTAGAATTTTTATCAAGTAAGTTCACCCTGTTTTGCATTTGTTGTACTCTTGTTGCTGAATATCATATTTTATGTCATTTTCTAAGAAAATTGTAATGGCATATGTTAATTTTAGAAATTACAGTAAAAAGGATTTGAGGGCTTTGAAGAAATCTTGAAATAGTAAAAGAGTTAAATTGGAGGGAATTGACCTGTAAATGCATTAGTACATGCTAAAACAAATATGTAAAACTAATCTTTGTCTATTTTTTCTGTATTTTTATTTTGAAGTTTTAAAGTAACATTTTAAAACTTACTGTAGACTTAAACATTGCTGATATTAAAAAAGAAATATATCTTGTGTCTTTCTCCAAATAATACTACAGTTGCCATGTCATGAAAAATAACACTACAATTATTATGTCATCAACTGCCAGGTTTTCTTTTTCTTGCTACTGTATCATAATTAGCTGCATCACATAGACTTAATTATATTAGGTGAACTGAAATATAGCAGTGTCAGCTACCAGGTGAGCATGGCTACTTCTGAAAATTTTAAGTCTTTATAATGTAGAGCTTATTCAGAACTAGTGTGAGAATCGCTTCTCGGCCTTTTGGCTAAGATCAAGTGCAGAACTAGTGTGAGCACCGTCACCTTTGTTAAAGACAGGGTAGAGTTTCAGCTTCCCTCATAACATCGTAATTCTACAGACACGTCTCGAAACTTTGATTTTTAATATGATATTAAAATGCCAATAATGAAGCAAATTCTACCACTCCGAAGCCTGAGGCCTCTTCAGCTATATTTGTAAATGTTTAATAGCTGTTAAAAATTTTAAAATGCTCTTACTGTATTTTGTTTATGAGGAATTTAACTTGACTTTCCTACTGAAGGAGTATTGGTTTTATTAGCATTATAATACGGACATAGACTTAAACTCTCAAAATGTTGGACTAGATATATCTCCTTTGTTCCCATAATTTGGGTTTCCCATACTTTTCTTTGTATCATCGAATTTAATAATGGTAGCTAGAATGAATGCATTTCATACATCATGATGAATTGTAAATGAATTGAATCTTGAAATTGTAAAAAAATAATCCTGTATTTTTAAAGAATATTTTGCGAATTGTCAAAGGTGTGTTTCTTATTTATTTATTTATTTTTTTTTTTGTGGGTACCGGGGGGTCGACCTCAGGACCTCGCGCGCCAGCAGGCGCCCGTGCCGCTGAGCGATATCACCACCGGCCCCTTTTTCGTATGTGGGTTCCGGGAGTCGAACTCGGGCCCTCGCGCTTGCCGGGCAGGCGCTTAAGCCGCTGAGCCATCTCACCGGCCCCCTCTTATTTGTTTAAATGGGAACAAAGCATGCTTTTAATTAGTATGTTTCTGTTGCATTTACATGCATTATCTCAATTAACCATTTATGACCTTATGAAGCAATATATTATTATTCCCATTTTATGGGAATGTAAGAGCCATAAAGATACAATAATAATTTATTCAGTATCTCATATTGTCATCGGAACTGGCAACATTATTGGTGTTTTCTGACTAGTTCCAAAATAAATTTGAATAAAAACATCTGGATTAGGTAATAACAAGAAAACATTTCTCTACCTTGAAATAGTATATATTTTGATCCTAGGTATATCAATTTACTTTTATTTAGAAATTAAATATATTTGATGTTTCTACATATTGTTTTGTGTCAAGATTAAAATCTCATGAACAATTCATCTCAATTTCATCTCTGTATCTATATCTATACATGCACATGTGTGTATATCAACACACACATGCCTTCTTAAAATAGTAGATGTTCCCTATATTTTATGATGTGAGTTTGAAAAAAATCACACAGATTTTTCCTTTACCTTTTTCTTTGCATCCAAGCCACTTTGCCATTTTCCCACTCATTTCAGTTACAAGTATATAAAAGGAGTTGATAAGATGAAAGGTGGAGAAAGTGTGTTAGCTTTTTATTACTTTGAAAAAATATCCGAAATCATCTCTTTAAGAGTAAGAAAGTTTATTTTGTCTCATGGTTTCAGAGTTTTCAGTCCCTGGTTGCTTAGCCCCTTTACTTTAAGGCAATGGCAGCACAGTACTTCATGGGTGTTACGGAGAAGGGCTATTCACAGCATCTTGGACCAAAAGAGAAAGACAGGGAAGGGCCAGAGTCCTAGTCTTCCCTTCCCCCAATGACCTGTCTTTCTACCACTAGATCTGACATCTTAAAGTTTCCACTACTCCTTAAATAGTAGCATAGATTAGTAACCACGCACTTAACACACAGTTGTTTGGGGACATTTCAGATCTAAACTATAGCAGAAGGATTGAAAGGCTTTCTCCCCGATCAGGTAATGCAAGCTTTTCTCTGACACTGACACTATTTTTGTCCTAAATTCCGGAATTGAATCTCAGATTGGAAAGCACACATCTTCTGGATTATTACCTTTACCTGTTCTAAGTGGCAGTGTTCATCTAAACCAGAAATCTTTATTTTTCCTTTATTTAAAAACTCTGTTTCAAATGTATATGTACAGTTTATTTATTTGACACTCTTATTACATAGAAATACTGAATCAGAGTCCTGGACCTCAACTGTGTGTAATTTTCCAATATACATCTGTAGCTGGGGAGACTACAATTTAAGTGCTATAAACTAGCACAAGAAATGCCAAAAGGATCCTCCTTCCTTCCTTTTATTGGTTTTAGGAAGCAAGGAAACTATCAGCATGCTGAATCCTCAGTTTCGGTATAACCATTACCTGAATTAAGTTAAACGTATTTCTACCTATTTGAAACATTAATGCCATGGCTCTAATTTTGCAAGCTTGCTGTACTTTAATTTCTCCAGGACAGTATAATCAGTTTATTTTTCATGTTTTGAATTTGATTCTCCCCTCTAATGCATTGCACAGTATACCAAAAATAATAGAATTTAGCTAAATAGGCTGTGACAATTAAATTAATAATGCATTTTGTTTGCAAGTATTTAGGCCTTGTGCTTTGACTGATATATGCAAAGATGATAATTTATTAAAACTAAATTCATATACTTATACTATAAAGTTTGATGAATGAATAAATTTTGCCAGCATGACTAGCATTAGAAACAGAAAACTACTTTCAAATAATTTTTGAGGTTCCATGAACTTTTGGAATGATTGCATCTATAAAAAACATAGTTTTTGTGGTCCTAAATTTGCATTAACATTGTAAGGTAGTATACTATAGTATTTTTGAGGCTTTTTACACATAAATATTAAAAAAACTGAATATAGTCACGTTCAATTCACATTCCAAAATGATAAACTCCAATTAATTTGCAAGTGCACTTTAAAATATTCCTTGGATGAGTAATACTCTCCTTAAGTGAACCAAAGTATCTTTATAACTCTCTGAATTTACTCACAGTAACCTAAAAAAAGGAGCTTATCTTCAGTTGTCAGAACTGGAGCAGGCGTAGCAAGTATCTTCTGTGAGTGCCAGGTGCCTGTGATGGCGGAAATGGATGGCATGTGTGGTTCATTGCCTGGATTCAGCTGGGCTTTGGGTAAATGTGTAAGTAGGAGGAGAGAAATGGCTTACTCAGAATGTGCCCTTTGAACCATAACTTTCTGTTGTGTGTGTGCGGGGTGGGGAATGCCGTCAGGAAATATCTGTGTCAGTAGCACCTCAGGAATACTGGTTCACTCATAGAAATACTGTAGCAATAGAAGATTTTACATTAGTGCATCGATAAGTGTAAGCATTACATAATTTCACAACCAAAAGAACTATACCTATGCCTTCACTAATAACTCTTCATATCAGAACCTTGGCATTTTTTCAGTGAGGCAGTGTTTGGAGGCATCTTTTAATGTGATTGTCCTCAGCTACAGCCTAATTGTCACACAGTTGACACCAGGAGGAAGAAATCTAGTCCTGAAATTTGTGCTGACTTCTCATCTTTTCTCAGACACTTGGAATGTGGGGTCAGCTGTTCTTCTTTTAACAGCACCTTTGGTTCTATTGATAATTAATATCTCTCTCCCACCTACTTCTTTTTTTTTTTGTGAGTGCCGGGGGTCGAACTCAGGACCTCGCGCGCCAGTAGGCTCCCATGCCGCTGAGCGATATCACCGGCCCTTTTTTCGTATGTGGGTACCGGGAGTTGAACTCAGGACCTCACGCTTGCCAGGCAGGCACTTATGCCGCTGAGCCATCTCACCGGCCCCACCTACTTCTTTCTGGGATGAGAAGACCAGCAGTTTTGGTGATTGTTCCCATTTCCCTTAAGGCACTGACGAAGAACATGACATCGTGTAGGGTTTTTGGAGTATCTCCTTTCCTTTCTTTCTTCTCTCAAAGAGTTTGTACCTTAAAATTGAGTAAAAGCATCATTCCTGTTTTATGCTTCTCATGTTCAGATATAATATTCACCCTTGGAACATTAAAATACCCAAAACATTCCTGGGAAAAGCATGTAGATGTACAGTAAGTCTCCAATTTGCCAACATTCGAGTGGCAAACTTTCATAGACAAGACTTTCACACTTGGTTTTTTTTATGCTTCACTTTCACACTTGGTTTTTTTTATGCTTCACATTGTATATTTGTGTCAAAGGTGTGTAAGACTCACTTTGTTGGACTTACGAATGAATCCGATTTAGGAACATTCTCCCGGAATGGAACTTGTTCCTAAGTCAGGGACTTACTGTACTTGCCTTGGTGGTTACTAACTTGTGTCAAATGCACTACAGTTGTATGTTGACATTACAAGAGAGAAATAATATATTTTGAAGAAATCTTGAATGAGATATAGTGGAGTAGACTTAATTTTTTAGTGTTAGAAAAGATTCTGGGGCCGGTGAGACGGCTCAGCGGCTTAAGCGCCTGCCTTGCAAGCGCGAAGGCCCGAGTTCGACTCCCGGAACCCACATACGAAAAAGGGGCCGGTGATATCGCTCAGTGGCACGGGCGCCTGCTGGCGCGCGAGGTCCTGAGGTCGTCCCCCCGGTACCCACAAAAAAAAAACAAAAAAAAAAAAAAGAAAAGATTCTGTTCATACTGTATGGTTTAATTCCTATTAAGTTACAGTTTTTTTTTTTTTTTTTTTGTGGGTACCGGGGGTCGACCTCAGGACCTCGCGCGCCAGGAGGCGCCCGTGCCGCTGAGCGATATCACCGGCCCCCTTTTTCGTATGTGGGATCCGGGAGTCGAACTCGGGCCCTCGCGCTTGCCGGGCAGGCGCTTAAGCTGCTGAGCCATCTCACCGGTCCCCCAGTTGTTGTTTTATTGTCCATTTTAAAGAAATATCCTGCTTTTGACCAAGTTGTTCTACACTCATTTACCAAGGCTTCAGGCTCTTCTCATCACCCCCTACTTATTGGTCTTTTATTTCTTCCTTTCCATCCACAATTTTCAACCTTTTTTTTTTTTTTTTTTTTCTCTTTTCCCTCGTGAGGGATAATTTAGGGAACCTAGTGTGTTTTTGGGCTTCTGTCTGTTTCACAGCAGTTCATCAATAGCCAGTGTTATTATTGTAAAAAAAATTCTGTATTTTACTGACTTTAACCAACAATTTATTAAGGTACATATGGAGAAGTTACATTGTCCACCAAAACTATCCTACCAAGATTTGGGAAGTTTTTCTAAATTGCATTGACAGTTTAGATGTTCTGTGGTTGCTTCGTGATCAGTTTATTACTACTGAAACATCTACTTCATAAGTTTTTCAGGTGAAAGTTAAGAAAAGTATTTATGGTATAGAATTTTGTGATTTCAGATAATTTCACAGTTCTCTGTGGGATAGGGGAAAGCCCTGTCTTCCAGCCCAGTCTAGCATGGGTTTCTTGACTCTCCGGAAGCAATGCCAGCCATATGCCTGCATGAATGCATAGTCAAAAGCCCTGTGGAAAATCTAGATTCCATATATTAGATAATTATTTTGTCCTGAATACATGCTCCCCCATTTATTACTTTATGTGCTTTCAGTTATCTTTCAGTCATTCCTATTACTATAGAGCCTGTTTACTGTATTTTTTCCCTCAAACACGACCTAACCAATTTTATACTTAATTATTATGATAACTATTAGTTTAAGAAAGAACCTTGTAAAACTTATCTTTAATGTAAATATAGTATTTGAGATACTATTCATGACAATATGTCATATCTTGTTTGCAAGACTCAGGGAGGTCACTTCTTTCTGGTCTTTATTCCAGGAAGTTGTGCTTTTCTGTAACAATTTGTCATTTTAGTCTTGGGTACTAGCGAATCATGTATATAATTGAGTTTTCCTCTTTATGTTTACTGCTGGGAAGCTCAGGGCCAAAATTGTGATCCATCTCCTGCAAGTGGGAAGGACTTCAGGGAATGTGTTTTATTTACTACTGTTATTTCGTTTCATCTTTTTTTTCCTTATGGGGAAGTTCCATTTTATGTGAGCGATGTATTTTAACAACCTCACATAAATCAAAGCCCACATAATTCAACAGCAGTTTTGCAATAGTAATTTTTAAAAAGTCAAGTCAATATTTTTCTGAGAGTGCATATATCTTTAGCCAGTTGGTTTTGGGGCAATGTGTTGAGCACTGTGGCACCCTATCATTAGATACTTTTAAAAAAATGTCCCTACCCTGTTGTATGAAAATTTTGTACACTTCTGTTACCTGCCTTAGTGGTGGGTTTCATTTCTGAAAATTTTCTGTTCTTTGCAAGAAGGCTTGCTCCTAAAGCTTGCTGCATAGGTACAGTTAATAAGTACTCCCCATAAAAGGGAGAGTTCCTCACTTTTTACACTAGTGGTTTTGCTCTCTGCATCTATCAAAAATCCTGTTTCTTTTAGTTTATCTTTGTTACATCAATAAAATAAGGTATTTATTGCTTTAAAATAAATTCTCATTATTCTAGGTGCAAGATTTTAAGTGTTAGCAGGATATGTCATGGAAACTAAGAATTTTTTTTTTTCTACTTTTCTAATACTCATTATTTTAAGCCAACAGATTTCTATGTAATTTCTTCCTTGGCACTTAAATAAACATGAACATTATATGATTCTTTAGAAAATAATGGTTATTATATAGTTACCCCTGATATGTAAAAATCTTTAGGAGAGGGAACAAGTAATCCTGCTTGAGAGATTTTATGGGGAATGGTAATAAGAACATCTCATTTGTCACCAATTTATTCTTTCAGTGAACATTTATGACAGTTATACTGTGTTCCACAACTTAGATGGTTATGCACTCTCTGAAGATGACATGACCTTTGTTCTCTTGGACCTTAGTTTTGATGTTCATGGGCAGAAGGTAAGGACAGAGAGACAAAACCTACATAAAGAAAAAGAGAAAATTATTAGGTGTAAGAATCAAAGGATGGTAGTTATTCCAGGGAGTAGATGGGAGAGGTGTTTCTTTAAGCTGGTGTTTAGGAAAGCCCTTTGTATAGGGTCACGTTTTAAATGAAATTTGGACTAAGAGCAGTCCAGGGAGGGAGCATATTGAAGGTCTTTGTGAAGCATGGCAAAGACAAGGTTCTTCTCTTCCTCAGGGACTTGGGTGAAGCTTGAGCAGGGAAGAACTCTGATTCCAGAGGTGTGTACATTGCTTTAGGAAATAATAACCAGTGAGAGGATTTCATTGAGGGAGGGTTTGGGAAATGTAAGGATGAGATTGGGAGCTTGAGTTGGAATCTGGCTGAAGAGGAGCTTAACTGCTGCTGGCTGGTGATCTTTTACTCTGAGCATTAAAAAGGCTAATGCAGGTGAGATGGCTCAGCGGCGTAAGCGCCTGCCTTGCAAGCGCAAGGGCCCAAGTTCGACTCCCGGAACCCACATACGAAAAAGGGGCCGGTGATATCGCTCAGCGGCACGGGTGCCTGCTGGCGCACGAGGTCCTGAGGTCGACCCCCCGGTACCCACAAAAAAAAAAAAAAATAAAAAGGCTAATGCATGGGCTGGGGATATAGCTCAGCGGCACAAGTGCCTGCCTGGCAAGTGCAAGGTCCTGAGTTCGATTCCTGGTACCGCCCCCCCAAAAAAAAACTAATACAGTTAAGAACTTCTTTAGAACTATAAACTAACAGCATGTACATCCAGCTCCAGGGAAAGAAAATAGGTAACTGGATTGGCACTGTGGAACTCCCTCTCCTTTCCCTGCTGCTTTGTTGTACATTTAGTTTCTTTGTCCTCTAAGTCATTTTCGCTTACAAATTAGCCTTTTAAAAATCTGTTAAATTTGTAGGAGAAACTATTTCCCTTAACTTTTACCTGGTTCACTTTTGTTCTCATTCTCCAGCCCACCAAAATTCTACCTCTTGTGGTTCCCATTCCAAATCCTTTTTTTCAAGTCCCAACCTGAATTCCATGTCTTCTTTGAATACCTTTCTTTTTATTCCATTAATTTCTCTTCTTTTGTATTATAGTCCTGTGGAACATTGTGTGTGTATGTGTTTGTTTGTTAGAAATTCCTTTGTTCTACCACTGCCATCTCCCCCCAAAGAAACCTGGACTATAATAATATACTGTCCGTATTACAATTATGTTATCTAATGCATTTTTAGACCATATATGTATTACTCTGATTATCTTTACAAAATGACATATTTAATTTTATTGCCTTTCATTTTCTTATAAGATAAAATTGAATTCTGTAGCAGTATTGAGGTATATACATTTACTGGTATGAATGTTCCAGTTGATCTTACCTGTAATAATATATTGCTATTTGATGCAACAAGTTAAATTGCAAGGCATTTTCCCTGCTATCCTGTAGTCCATTAGAGCCCTCAAATTTTAGTAATAAAAATATCTGCTGTTTTTAATTTTTTAAGAATATAGGTGTTTTCCCCAGCTGGCATCTAGAATATTTTTTGGCCATTCTTTTCTTTTATTTCACTTAAATTACTTTTAGAGCACTGGGGCTTATACATCTGGACTCTGACTAAAATATGCCTCAAGCTCTTCTCTTTAATTCCCAGTCAGTGACAGAATTAAAGAGAACAAAGGCCTATATGTTCTCTGCAGCCTTCAATTACGCTTAATTACCAGCTTTGATACAGTTTCATTATACAGCGCTGACTTTTTGTGAGAGGTTCTTTATACTCATGATGTCTTGGTGGCTGCTTGTAAAAGTCTGAGTTAAAAATGTTCCTCAAGAATTTTCAGGGAACAGAACCTTTCAGAAGTAACTTTTGTCAAGTGGCATCAAAGCAATTTGACCATCCATTTTAATAGATCAGAAACAAGACATTTATATTTCCTTGTGCCACAGTGCTATAATAGGAAAAACGAGGTGTTTATGCAGATTATTTTCTAAGGCAGTCTTTTCCACCAATTTTTAGTCTTTGTGCTACTTACATGAGCTACTGTGAACATAGAGCTAAGGGATTCTCCACTCACCTTATGGGGTTTTCTCACACCCGGACTCACAAGGGAAGGTAGGCTGACATTAAGGCTCCACATGAGACATTTTGTTCTTTCAGTCGTGCTGAAGTTCTGCAAAACATCTTTCATTTTAGTTGATACCTTTCAGAAGAATCAGGACATTGTTTGATACTTACTAAGATATTAGCACCTCCTCAGGTTAAATCAGGTAAACTAGACATTTAACAGGTCCGAAGCAGTCACATATTGTTAATTTCATATGAATCACCTGCTTCTATTTAGAAATTATTTCTAGCATATGATGTGAATATAAAGACTGCTTTTCAAGGAAAATATCCGCTTTTGGCTTTTTAAGAAATTGAATTGTGTTCTTGTTTTATGAATAACGATTTCTTGTATGGAGCAGGGAATAGTAAGCTCAGTAAAGGAGGAGGAGTGTCGAGGTGGGATGAGAAGACATCTCAGCAGTCTTTTGTTTAATATTTTCTCTCACTGTCCTGCTGAAAGCCACTTTTCCTCATCTTTCAGGCCTGGTCAGTGTGCTTGGTTTTTTCAAAGCTCGAATCTTATCTCATTCTGTAAAGCCATTTCTATGTCCTCAGCCTAAATAATCACTTCCCACTACTTACAAGGCTAATGTACACATTCTAGTTTGTTTTCTTTTTTTACAAGATGCGTGTAACTGACTTCAAACTAGTTAGTTCATACCAACCCTCCCACCCGTAGTACTGGGGATTGAACCCAGGGCTATAGAGATCATTTCTTGAGAACATGTTCCTCATTTTTCCTTCTTTAAGCTTTCCAGAGAGTGGTGGATGTTGAGTAAATATTGATGGATTCAGGGTATTAAAATATTCACTGGAATTTTTCTTTCTCCCAATTGCTACTTAGTCTAGCTCATGATTTAGTCACCATGTGAAAAGGCTGATGTGAACCAGCACAGTTTTGTGACTTCACAGGGAACTGGCACTTAATGAGCCAGCTTCAGTGTGGTTTTCTCCCCAGTGATGCTGAGAATGCACGCACTCCTCCTTTCTGTGCAAGATGGAGTAAATGTGATGGCACGTAACATACAAAATTGCAAATATGTATGTACGCCATTTCATAATTTCAAAATACTTGATTTTGAATAAAAGACATTTAAGAACTTTTCTGTTACAAAGATCTAAATATTTTCATTCATCCTTTTTTATGCTAATCTGGCAGAGCAAAGCATAATGGAAATAGCAGATCAGCAGAACATGCATATGAAAATTTATATTTAAATTAGATCTAAATTTTCTTTAAGTTAACTAAAATAATAATGTCAGCATTTGATTCTCACTGTTGGTGTTTTTTTCTCATTTCATATTTGTAATTATGCAATATGGCTGTCCCGTATATTCTTGGTCACTAGATAGGGGCAGACATTTTTGTAGATAACAGAAGTTACAATTACAATTTCCCTTTTCAAATTGATGCCCAAAGTTTTTTCCCATGTTACATTGTTAATATGGTAACAGGATTCTGAAGATAAGGAAAAATTTTCATATGAGGATTTACCTCAGTGCTGTTATTTTTATTAATATTCATTAGTAATAGCATATAGATGAGTATATTGCGAATGTTCAGTGTGTTGAAAGACAAATAGAATTATTTTCTATGTTTTTGTCAAACTTCTTTATTTTTGGTTTTCTTAGCATTAACTCTGCCTTTTAGATGAATCAGGAAAAAAGAAAAACAAAACAAAAACCTTACGTGAAGACAATTGTGTGAACCCGTTGAGAGCTGAACTGCTGAGGCTGGGACAGGAGGAGAGGGTGCTCGCCCAGTGTGCCGTGGAGCAGCTCCTCCACAGTGCACAGAGGCTGTGAGGTCTCCCTCAGAGTACAGAAAATTATCTTTCATCTGTAGAGAGCTTTTATTTGTACAATAAGCTGTGGACTCTTTCAGATTTAACACTGTAACATTGTTTATGTCTGAGTGACAATGGCACAATTTAAATACTGTGGAAATTCAGGTTCGAATTAGGCATGTTTAGAGGCCACTGTGTCCCTGCTCATCCTTAGCTAGCTAGAAACCAGCATACAAACTTCAGAGCACTTTTATTTATTGTGCTCCGCTCATCATATGTATCTAATACAGTATTTCTAAAGATGTGAATAAAAATAAAGCAGCTTAATCAAAAGAATCCAACTTCTGGAGTTCATAATAAAAATAATATATGAAAAAATTGAGACTGTAATCATTCTTACCTAGAAACAGAAGGTTTGGATAAATTAAAATCTGGAATGTAATTTTCTAGTGTTCTGGTTTGGTGGTAAATTCACAGGTAGTCATTATATTACTGAGTGAACAAATAAAAATAAGATAGGGCCACAAATGGATCATGGTAACCAAAAATTATTTCTAATTTAGTTTTGTGTCTTGAGGCAAGATCATAATTTCCCACTTTCAAACAGTTTACCCTAATTCAGTCCTCAAGTAGCACAAAAATATTCCCATTTAGTGGAACAGAAAAGTTTATTATTCAAAACATGACTTTTCTGTTGATTAATGGAAAACATTTGACCATCAACCACGTTATTTTTTAGATAATCATTAGTGTTTACTGTAAGGATTTATATGAAATAGCAGTGGTGCAATAACTCTAAAGGCTATTTAGCTCACTTCTATGAAGAGAATTGTTTGATTTGGGCATTTTAGAAAGACTTTCTCTTTGTGTAGTATGAAGTTGAGCAGCAGAAGGAACTCTGGGGAGCCATGTTGTGTGGAAGTATTTTCTTCAGAAGAAGAAGTTCTTAGAGGAGAAGGATTGGGGCCAACTGGTATTCATTGTAGAGAAGAGACTGACTCAGAAAGAAAAACCAGCAGCTGGATTTAGGCCTTTGACTGCTGGCTCCACCCCACTTACTAGGAGTACATGGCCCAGATCAGCCTTGCTTAATAAAGATACTTGGTTAGCTCCATTACTTAAGACATTTTAATCCAACTATAACTGCTGCTAGTTGTGACTTTCAATCAGAAATAACTTTTTTCTGGAATACCCCTTGTGCTTAGTTTATCACAGTGGTCTGTTTTACAGTTGTTCTGTTTCAGTTTGCATTCTAGTTTCATCTGCTTTTTCTGTTGACTTTGATATAGAGGTGCCACC